>JASANA010001029.1:0-61646 GCA_030248095.1 Ptycholaimellus sp. GST1_10
GGCAGGCTCTGCCGTCACGGAGGTGGAGGCCAAGACAGCTCGGCTGCTGGAGAATGTGTCACGGGGAGAGGATGGCGCCTTCACAGTCCCACTCCCTTTCAAGCCTCAAGCTCAGGCCCTCGCCTTCAACTTTGCCCGGGCCTATGGGAGGGCAGAGTCTACAGACCGCCGGCTGACCAGGGAGGAGTGGCGGGCCTACTACGCAGAGTTCCAGGCCCAGGCGGACGCAGGGATCATCGTTCCAGTCATGGAGGCGGTGCCAGAGGGCTGTCTGGTACACCACCTCCCTCACTTTCCAGCCCCCAGGCCCAAGACGCAGCCGGTGGTGGATGCTAGCAGCAAGTGCGGCAGCCCTCCAATGAGTCTCAACAATCTCATCGACACCGGCCCAGACCTCCTCACCAGCCTGCTCAGAGTCCAGCTGGGGCTCTGCCTTCAGCCAGTCGCTTTCGCAGCTGACCTTCAGAAGGCCTTCTACATGCTGCGCGTTCGCGAGGACCACACAGATGCTCTCCGCGTGGTCCTTCCAGAGGACTGGGAGAAGCCGCTCTCCCCCTCAAACTTCCGCGTCTGGAAGTACTGCCGTGTGATCATGGGGTGCTCGGCCTCCCCGTGGTTGCTTCAAGCCTGCATCCGCCGCCTCTGCCAAGACACCAGGGACTCAGGAGTCCATGAGGGCCTCACGGAGGAGGAGGTGGCAGCGGTGCCGGGCTGGACGTACGCTGACAACTTGGTTGTTGGCTCAGCGTCAGTGGAGGAGGCTCAGAGGCAGGCTCAGGGCCTACGCAGTCTCTTCGCCCAGGCCCAGTTCAACTTGCGCGCCTTCGGCTCCGCTCACTCCGAGGTCACAGCAGGGCTCCCGGAGGAGGCCAAGGCAGCGGAGACAGAGTTCAAGAACCTGGGAGTGGTCTGGCACCTGGAGGATGATACGCTCTCCTGCCCCGCAGTGGACTTCAGTGGCCTCTTGGGCTCCCCCGTGCTCTGGGCCAGAGACCTCGCCTCCCGGGTCGCCCGCCTCTACGACCCCTTCGGCATGTTCACACCACTCACTCTCCAAGGGCGCCTGGCGATGCAGGCAACCCACCAGTTCTGCAGCAGCTGGGATGACGCAGTGCCAGAAGAGCTCCAGAAGACCTGGACAGCCTTGCGGCCTCAGCTGGAGAAGGCCCCCTCCATCCGCTTCCAGCGCTACGCCTTCGGGAAGGCTCCCACGCTGGCCATCATGTCAGATGCCTCTGACACCAGCTACGGCTTTGCCCTGTGCGCTTGCACGGGCCAGTCTAGCCACCTACTCCTGGCCAAGTCCAGGCTGGTCCCGGCAGAGGGACGCGGCATCCTCATTTCCACCCCCTGGAGCAAACTCTGGGCAGTGGAGATCGCAGCAAGGGCAGCGGGGCTTCTGTGCGAGGCCGCCGGCAGTGTGGGGAAGTTTGAGCACATCGTCCACTTCGTGGACAGCTCCATCGTCCTCACCTGGCTCAAGGCTGGGGAGGGCCCCAGGGGTTCAGAGAGCCGGTGAGGACGTGGAGGGGCTGGGTTCGGTAGCGGAAGTGGTAGCAGGAGTGCTGCATGGGCCAATGCACCCAACGACATGGCGTCCAACTGCTCCAGCCCCCGTCCTGTGGTCAGCGCTCCCCAAAGGACAGCAGAGACAGGAGGGTACCGATGAAAGGTGGGAGTTTGGGGCCAGGGCAGGAGCAGTGGTGGGACTGAGCAATGGCGGGACAGGAGAGTTGGCCGATGAGGACGTGGAGGGGCTGGGTTCGGTAGCGGAAGCGGTAGCAGGAGTGCTGCATGGGCCGATGCACCCAACGACACGGCGTCCAACTGCTCCAGCCCCCGTCCAGTGGTCAGCGCTCCCCAAAGGACAGCAGAGACAGAAGGGTACCGATGAAAGGCGGGAGTTTGGGGCCAGGGCAGGAGCAGTGGTGGGACTGAGCAATGGCGGGACAGGAGAGTTGGCCGGTGAGGACGTGGAGGGGCTGGGTTCGGTAGCGGAAGCGGTAGCAGGAGTGCTGCATGGGCCGATGCACCCAACAACACGGCGTCCAACTGCTCCAGCCCCTGTCCAGTGGTCAGCGCTCCCCAAAGGACAGCAGAGACAGAAGGGTACCGATGAAAGGCGGGAGTTTGGGGCCAGGGCAGGAGCAGTGGTGGGACTGAGCAATGGCGGGACAGGAGAGTTGGCCAGTGAGGACGTGGAGGGGCTGGGTTCGGTAGCAGAAGCAGTAGCAGGAGTGCTGCATGGGCCGATGCACCCAACGACACGGCGTCCAACTGCTCCAGCCCCGTCCGGTGTTCAGCACTCCCCAAAGGACAGCAGAGACAGTAGGGTACCGATGAAAGGTGGGAGTATGGGGCCAGGGCAGGAGCAGTGGTGGGACTGAGCAATGGCGGGACAGGAGAGTTGGCCGGTGAGGATGTGGAGGGGCTGGGTTCGGTAGCGGAAGCGGTAGCAGGAGTGCTGCATGGGCCGATGCACCCAACGACACGGCATCCAACTGCTCCAGCCCCCGTCTGGTGTTCAGCACTCCCCAAAGGACAGCAGAGACAGTAGGGTACCGATGAAAGGCGGGAGTTTGGGGCCAGGGCAGGGGCAGTGGTGGGACTGAGCCGGGACAGGAGAGTTGGCCGGTGAGGATGTGGAGGGGCTGGGTTCGGTAGCGGAAGCGGTAGCAGGAGTGCTGTATGGGCCGATGCACCCAACGACATGGCGTCCAACTGCTCCAGCCCCCGTCCGGTGTTCAGCACTCCCCAAAGGACAGAAGAGACAGTAGGGTACCGATGAAAGGCGGGAGTTTGGGGCCAGGGCAGGAGCAGTGGTGGGACTGAGCCGGGACAGGAGAGTTGGCCGGTGAGGACGTGGAGGGGCTGGGTTTGGTAGCGGAAGCGGTAGCAGGAGTGCTGCATGGGCCGATGCACCCAATGACACGGCGTCCAACTGCTCCAGCCACGTCCGGTGGACAGCGCTCCCCAAAGGACAGCAGAGACAGGAGGGTACCGATGAAAGGCGGGAGTTTGGGGCCAGGGCAGGAGCAGTGGTGGGACTGAGCAATGGCGGGACAGGAGAGTTGGCCGGTGAGGACGTGGAGGGGCTGGGTTCGGTAGCGGAAGTGGTAGCAGGAGTGCTGCATGGGCCAATGCACCAGACGACACGGCGTCCAACTGCTCCAGCCCCCATCCGGTGGACAGCTCTCCCCAAAATACAGCAGAGACAGGAGGGTACCGATGAAAGGCGGGAATTTGGGGCCAGGGCAGGAGCAGTGGTGGGACTGAGCAATGGCGGGACAGGAGAGTTGGCCGGTGAGGACGTGGAGGGGCTGGGTTTGGTAGCGGAAGCGGTAGCAGGAGTGCTGCATGGGCCGATGCACCCGACGACACGGCGTCCAACTGCTCCAGCCCCTGTCTGGTGGTCAGCACTCCCCAAAGGACAGCAGAGACAGGAGGGTACCGATGAAAGGCAGGAGTTTGGGGCCAGGGCAGGAGCAGTGGTGGGACTGAGCAATGGCAGGACAGGAGAGTTGGCCAGTGAGGACGTGGAGGGGCTGGGTTTGGTAGCGGAAGCGGTAGCAGGAGTGCTGCATGGGCCGATGCACCTGACGACACGGCGTCCAACTGCTCCAGCCTCCGTCCGGTGGACAGCGCTCCTCACCAGCAGCAGCAGCGCCTGCAGGACCAGGCATCGTATAAAGTGAGAAATAGCTATGAAGGGTTCTAAAGTGGCTGGGTAATTTGCCGCTTTGAAATCGAATTGATTTTTTCGGACTCGAATTGAATGAAGCAAAAATTGTCTTCTATGGCTAGGTCGAGGAAGTAGAGAGTGGTAAAGAACTGAACTTTTCTGACACTGTGTGTTGAAAATAGGATTACAATAAAAAATATATTATGAATTGTACGACAAATTTTACAGTTGAAGATATAGTTTCTGCCCTGTTCTTGGTTTAGTTTCAAAATTACTGCAAACATATTTATGTACCCAATAAAAGGATCAGTTTACCTAAAGTTCCGGCAACCACTGGCACAAACCACCATATTAGCCCCATCTGTGCACCAAATTTCAGCTGTAAGCTGTAACCCATTTAAATAAGACCAAAAAGGAACCGGTGAAAAATATGTCAGACTAAAACTTTCGATATTAGACCTATTTACATGCAGTGGACTAGAGAACCAGAAAAAAGATGGATAAAATAGTTCGGCTAAGCGCTGCAAGTATCTTCAGTCTGGGAATGTTGGGCGGCATCTCATTAACTGCAATCCTTTATGGCAATCTTCTTGTTCATCCTTTTTCTTTTGCCCTAATTCATGATTCTCAGCACCGACAGAGAAAAAAGAACTAGTAAACTTATATTTTGACTTATTCTAGACATATGTCTAATTATTTCGACCAAAAAAATTTGATGTGCATGATACCAATAATTATGAAATTGATAAAAATTTAAAAAATCGAGGACACATCTGAGGCTCCATGTCGGATGTTCGATTACCAAAGGACCAATGAGTTGAACAATCTAGGTTAGCAGATATAGGGCAGTTTCAAATAAAAACGCTGGTTTTACTTCGTTGTTTATCCCTCTAACGTGAACGAGTTTTTTTTGCAACCTTTTCCATCAAACATGGGCTGATTTTGATAAAAATTATAACGCTAAGCACAACACTTCTTTAGTTGACTGCTTAGCAGAAACTTGTTATAGCCACTATGAACATGCCTGAAAACTTAGGACGTCCTCTTGTGCTTCTTCGAATCCATCAAACTAGGTTTGGTCATGCCTTTGTCAATTACAGTTAAGATCAGATCAGCAATTGTTTTCCGCAACAGCACTAACACTAATTCCAAATACTGATATCATACTGGCGTCATTACAGAAGCCTAGTTTTTTGTATCTTGTCAAATGTTGCGACTGTAGTTTTGCGGCATTTCTGCTCGCCCTTTAGAGCTGTCAAGAGCATGCGACTATCTAGCTTCGTGGACGGCTTAGGGCATATCTGGGAAAATGTGGAGCAAGGGCGCTGCTGCTTCGTTACTGCTCCTCCTCCTTCTACCAATAGGTGCAACGGCGATCACGCCTCTGAAACTCTACCTTGACATTTTGCAACTCTCCTCCAAGCTCAGCTGGGACACGCAGCCAGAGATTCCTTCCAAATATGTGAGCCAATTTCTGTAGCTTTATTGATCAATGAAGCTTTGATTTGACGGTTTACCAGTCTAACCTTCATATGATGATAAAAATTAGCTCTGTTAGGTGATAGCAAGTATTTAGAGCATTATTATATCTCACTCATGATGGCCCTATAGGTCGTTCTGATTTTTCTCTTGCCAATTAAATAATTCGATAATTCGCATTTGAAAAACAAATGAAAATAAAGTTCTCGATTTCAGGATTGGAAGTGGCCGTTGCATAAGTTCAGGAAACTGGGAAGACTTCCGCACATTGCTTGGCGAAAGGCAGATTTGAGTGATTCAGCAAAACATCGCGGTAATTTAGAACCACCTTTTCATGAATAGTGTTTACTATCGCATACTGTAAAATAGCTTTTTATGGCAGCAGCTTTAGCTTTTGCGACAAGCTAACAGCAAGCTAACACAAAGCAAGGCTAACAATTATCCATTGTTTACTTACATCTTTACCATCTTTCTGTTCCAAGCTGCAGAAAATATTTCTATCCGCCCGCAATTTTATTCTAGCCAATCGCACGTTCCATGTAAAATAATACAATTTGAAACCTCAAATGAACAAAAGAGCAAATGAGTCTAAGTCTAGCACCAATCAGCTTTGCTGCCCCTCAAACAGAAGAGAATTTGTGGAAAGCAGGACAAGGAACAATATGTCTGCAAAACTTCAGGCGAGGCCTCATGGGTCGCCTCTCTCCATCATTGACGGCTCATCTGTGCGCTGAGCGTAGTGCAGTGGGAGCCTGCCCCCGTAGAGGCCTGCCAGTGCTGCCAGACACTCTCGCCTACAAATCAAACCGAGCCTCCTCTTCAGTCCATTTGGTTGAATCGCCGGCACAAAATGAATCTTCTTCCTATCGCCAGACCCAAATGTCCTATTGCCCTAGCTGCTCATAGATGTACTAGAGCCTATCTCTGACCCTAACCTAAGCGTCACTACTATGCTTCATTATCTGAACTAAGCCCAAGCCTTTCCAAGTGGAGGGTACTTTTTGGAAAACCGCGGCAACGTTCTGCCACAAAAACATCTACCTCTGCAGTCTGCATACTCCAGTGTACCCCTTTACCTGAGAAGGGTGAGCAGCAAAAGGAGGTCATGACTAGCAACCAACCGAGTGCGAAAGAGGATAGGCTGGAGTGGAGCTGGAGTCTGGAAGCGGGCGAGGGGGACGAGGAGTGGCTGGAGGCGACTGGCCTCTGCGGCCACGCCATTCAGCACCAGATCCTCACACTCCGCTGCCTGGCTCAGCAGACGCTGCAGGGCGGGGCTTAGGCTGGCCTCCACAAGCTCCAGCATCTGCCTCAAGGCCAATAGACGGATGGCTGACTGCTGAAGGAAGTACTAAGGGGGAGTGGAGGGTTGAAAAGCCTGAGGAGAAGGAGTAAACTATAAATAAAGCAAGCAGAAAAATTGTATAGCGAATCATCTTATTTTTTAGCAGCTTATTTGAATGGGTGTATTTGTTTGCCTATTGACAGACATGGAAAACTAGAACAGAGAGATAGTGAACCTATGCAGCAGAAGGCAGGACTGTAGGAGAAGGGAGTATTTGCCGGTGGCCTTGGAGGTGTAGGTCCAACGGCGCTGACGAAAGTCCCAGTAGTGGGACCGGGCCTCGCAGCCTACCAATCTCGTCGGCTCTCTTTGCCAGGCCTCCACTAGAGCTCCTATCTGCAACTCTTTTCCCTTGGACTTGACTTAGGACATAGCTTTGATGCTGCCTCAGACGGAGTGAGCAGATGCTCGTCGTCTAGAAACAGAACCGCATCAGCCCCTGTGTAGTCCTCCAGCCGAAAGAGACGTGAGGACATCTGGGGAGTTAGGGCCTTGGGTCAAGGAGGCTGGGTGCACAGATGGGAGACCTTGTGGACGAAGTTGACAAACTCCACTCCATCCCGACTCAAGGCAGGCGGGAGCTTGTGCGGCAGTTCTCTGCGTCGCCAGAGCACCACAATCTGCAACTTTTGACCTACTACTCATTTGGCCTCTATAGTTGAAGGAGTGGCAGGAGACGTTAAGAAGGTGGGGGAGGGTGGAGAGGAGGCCCTCCAGCCAAGCGGCAATGCTGGAGGCGAGGGCGCTGTCCACGGAGAGTTGGATGGTGAGGCGCAGTTGGCGGCCCGGGGGAGGAGCTGAGGGGAGCTGGGAGCGGCCTTTGAGGTAGATGCCGCTGAGGGGCGCGGAGTTCCAGGCTTCGGCTGGGCGAGGCTGGCCCAGGCGATCGCGCATGATCTAGAAAGGTGCTCTCATGCACAACATCGGTTGGATTTTTGCGCGGCCGCAGGCCGCCTGCCGCGGAGGGCAGGGCAGTCAGAGCTCCGTAGGCCGGAGGGCATGGGTGTGGAGGCCCCGGAGCGTAGCCTAGCATGCGAAGCATGCTAGGCGAAGCGTAGGGGCCGTAGCACCCGTGCCCGGAGGCCGGAGGAGCTCTGGCGCCCTGCCCGAAGCGGCGGGCGGCCAAGGCCAGCTTAAGCAGTTACCCCATTTTTGCGTCCGTCTTTCCGCATATATATATATATATATATATATGTCATTCCGGGGGCGGGCCTCCGTGGTTTTTCAACGAAATTGGCTGATTTTTTGCATGAAGGTCCGACTGGGTGGTATCTCCAGGCCATTTTTGGTGCTTGGCGTAATTTTGCGTTTTTCGCCTAAAACTCAACTTTTTGATGTTTCAAAGCACCAAAAATCATAAATCACTGGTTTTTCAATGAAATCAGCTGATTTTTGGCAGTTACATCCGGTGATGCGATTTCTTGAAGCTGGCAAAAGGATTTTCAGAAATATTTATTTTTTTCCCGATTTAGGTCAAAACCAAAAATCTTGATGTTTCAAAAATTTGAACATTTATAAATTGATGGTTTTTCAATGAAATCAGTTGATTTTTGGCATGTACATCTGTCATGGTGACATCTTGAAGTTGCGAAAAGGACTTTTTGAAAAATTTATTATTTCTTGCTTTATAGTCAAAAACCTAAAATCTTGATGTTTCAAAAATTCGAAAATCCATAATTCCGTGGTTTTTCAATAAATTCAGCTTAATTTTGCAGGGCAGAGGCAAACAAAGGCCGCGCATCTTGGCGATAGCCGAGAATACCTTGTTAAATTTAAAATTTAAAAATTGAAACTTAAAATTCTAGGAATTAGTATCTATGGCGAAAAATTTTGGGCTAAGGCTCACAAAAAGAAAAGCTTCATAAAATTATATTTATTGACAATTATTCCTTGACGGGGACTATCTTGAGAATGGGTAAAATGAGAGTTGGCAAAGTCACCTCAAGCATAGTAAAAATGATGCGCTGAACGCTGCTGAAGTAGTGGTTGTAAAGGCGCTGGCCTTGTCTTCTCAGCGCTGCCACTTCGCTGAAGCTGAGTGAGCGCAGTCTTTCTGGCAGCTGCAACTTTGCCCTATCCTGTTTTTGCAATGCAATTCTCACGCAAAGGCGATACAGTCCAGATCCTTAAAATTTCTTAAAAATTAGTTTTTAAAGGAGTATCTAATTTTTAATGGAGCATTTCAAGGAAGCACAGAACTTTACATCATTTTTGCTGCTTTCACTTCATTGCTGCAGTACTCTTAGCTCAAACTCGTTTTAACTCAAATATTTAGTTCAAAATTTAATTAAACGGAAAATGCACAAACCGTCAGCAGGCGATACTCCGGCAGGCGAATGATGGCCTGCTCCCAATCGATGACCGAGGCAAAAGGCGGCCGCCAATGATCGCTGGCAATCACCGGAACGCATGGAGCCCTCAAAGCCTCCAGGAAACGGAAGGAATCTGGCCGCCTCCCTCTCGGCACCAAGCAGAAGCTGGCGTTCCTCATCAGCGCCTCATAATCGTACCTAGCAACACCAGCTCACTCCCTCCTCAACCAGATCTCAGGCACATACATGTCCCTGTCCCGAACCCACCCCCACCCAGATTTTTACCAACCAACTCAATTTTGGCAAAAATTTCGGCAAAATTTCTGTCAAAAATGCAACAAAATCAACAATTTACCCAACTTTGGTCAGACTTTAATGAACGTTGGGGGAGGGGTGGATAAAAGCAACTAATTCCGGGGTGGGCTCCTATGGGTACATGATTACTCTGGCCCACTAGAAAAGGCTGAGAGATGAAGTTGGAGAGGGTCCCAACCGATCGTAGCGGAGGTTGTCAGCAGGGCAGCGACTGTCCTGCAGTGCCTCCCAGTCCCTTCCATGCCGGCAGGTGGTGAGTAGGAGAACATCGGCGTCGTTGTGAAGGTGGTAGAGGGAGTTCCGGGTCTCAGAGCCCGCGCCGTAGACGTAGCGCTTGCCTTTGAAGCTCAGCAGGAGTCTGCAACTATTCTTCTTCACCCTCCTGCTCTGCTTTGCTCTAAAGAGTAGACGATTCTGGACTCTCCGGTGTTGGGTAGTCCTGGAACTGACGCAGTGGATGATCGTCGTGGATGAGTGGGAACGCGATGTCGAAGCCTGGCCTGGAAAAGAAACGGATTGAGGATGGAGGAGGAAAGTTGAGATGCAGGGGTTGAAAGGAAGGGAACCGAAAGTGCTGCTCCAGAAAGGAGGCCTTGGCTAGGATGGCCTTGCCCAGCTCCAACTGCAGGTCGTCCAGTCGGTAGTCGGGGAAGGTGCCGGGGTAGAGGAGGAGGATGATGTGATTCCGCCCGCCGTCCCAGATCCGGGGGTCCAGAGACCTGTCGCTGGTTGCTCTTGTCAACCGTCAGAGCAGGGAGTGCTTAGTAGGGACCGAATGTGGCTGGGCAGGTTGCGTACGTAGCGCTGGCTGATGGGATCTCGATCGCTGGTGTCCAGAGCGAGGAGGAAAAGGCAGGCCAGCTCTGGTTCAGGTGTGTAGTAGGCGGACTCTCGGACGGCGGTCAGCATCTTCAGGTACAGCTCCGACATCTACCAAGGATTCATTTGATCTTTCAAGCTGGTGAATCGCATAATTGACAATTTTTGCAAAAAAAATATATATTCGGCATCATATCGGTATGTTTTGGCCAGCCCTTCTGCTAAACTATAGCTAAAGCCCACGCTTGAGCATAATCCTAGCTCTATCTGATGCTAAGAGGATCAAATAAAATTATATTTTGTCGATAAAATTCAGACCAAGCAACTGGCTGAACAAGCCTTATACTTCAGCATAATGCCTTATCTCTCAGAAAATAAGCGGCACAAAAAGCCTCACCTTAGGCGCCTGCTCTCCACCCGCCAGTTGGCTGCTGATATCCGGGTAGATGTGAACCAGGAGGCGACTCTGGCCACAGCGACTGTGATTGAAGCAGGTGGCCATGCTACACTCCGCCTCCTTCCCACTGGGCTGCTGAGTCCTGGACGATTGGCTCTGGCGAGGATACGGGGCATCCTTCCTGGGCTCCTGAGGATAGCAAGAGTTAGGACGGTTTGATGGGAGAATGAAAGCAGTGGCTACAGATATGAGGCATCTTTGCCGAGTGGCCAGGTAGAAGAGCAGGAGGAGGAGGGCAAGCAGGCAGACGGAGGCATAGCGTTTTTTGGCCTGCATGGGCCTGGCCGAATAATTGGGGCTCACTTGACCATGGCTGCTATTTGATTTTGGTCAGTTTTCTGAGCTTCATTTGAGTTTTCTAGGTCTACTGCTGGAAGAGTGTGCGTAGAAATCTGCGCATTTGGCTTGTTTGATTTATCACGAATATTTGCAATTTTTAAGCGAAGTCTTGAAGAATTGATGCCAGAAGCTTGAATTTACGACATGTTCAAAGCGTAGAAATACACTGATCGATGAATGTGCAGATGCAGACATCTTTTTCGCTATGTTACATGCGAAACATTTACAGTTATTGGCAGCTGCAAACTTGAAATTCCTTCCATGGAAAAGATAGAGCTGCAATGCAATGAAACAGCTTACCATATTTGTGTTTGCTTCAATTTCTGTTGCCAAAGCAGTGATAAGATTCTTTGCATTTGTTTGGTTCACTAAAGAATACAGCACACCTTTAAAGGGAGAGTCAAGAGAATGCAACCCTCTCAGATCACTTCAATAATTTTTTCATGGCTTTGGACCATCAAAGTAAGCTTGCGCGCTTAAGCCGTTTTTTCAGTTATGGTGTAAAATTTTTTGAAAAAAATTCCCGAAATTTCATGTGTTGTAGCATAGGCAAAGGGTGAAAAAAATTCGTGAAAAATTTAATTTTGATTTTCCCGTTTGGTCCGCTCAACAGTACCTGAAAATAACCAAGATCAAAATATTAAGCCAAAAAAATTGGGTAAAATCGAAGCACTGTGAAGGGCGCGGCCCAAAAACTGGCAAAAATGAGCGTTTTTGGAGGTTTTTGAAGGTTTTTCCCACATTTTCATAACTCACAAATTTTTTACGCAATTGAGACCCCAATTTTTGAAATGTACGCACCAAAATTGACCCATAAGCATTAAAATTAATCGAAATTAATGAAAAAATTTTTTTCATGATTTTTACCCCTTTAAAAAATGCGTAAAATTTTTTTTCAATTATTTAGATTAATTTATATGAATATGGGTCAATTTTGGTTCGTACATTTCAAAAATTGGGGTCTCAATTGCGTAAAAAATTTGTGAGTTATGAAAATGTGGGAAAAACCTTCAAAAACCTCCAAAAACGCTCATTTTTGCCAGTTTTTGGGCCGCGCCCTTCACAGTGCTTCGATTTTACCCAATTTTTTTGGCTTAATATTTTGATCTTGGTTATTTTCAGGTACTGTTGAGCGGACCAAACGGGAAAATCAAAATTAAATTTTTCACGAATTTTTTTCACCCTTTGCCTATGCTACAACACATGAAATTTCGGGAATTTTTTTCAAAAAATTTTACACCATAACTGAAAAAACGGCTTAAGCGCGCAAGCTTACTTTGATGGTCCAAAGCCATGAAAAAATTATTGAAGTGATCTGAGAGGGGTTGCATTCTCTTGACTCTCCCTTTAATAAGTGAATCACCGAAAAAACTAATAATAAGATGGCTTAACATGGGCTTGAATAATGACAGCACACTAGAATGCAACATTTGGATTGGGAACAGGTGTCGTTAATGGGGCAAGGTATTCATGGGAATGTGTCCACAGTTTGTGCAGGGATGATTCATTTGACCCATTCCAATGTGGCACCGATGGCATTGATTGCAGGGGTGTTCTACTTTGCCACTTTCGACCAGTGAAGAAGAATCAGATTAGACGCTTGAGAAGAATCCCCAAAGCATGGAAGGCATCTCCCCACTCCCCTAGGCGTCGAGTAGTTGCTATGAGATGGTGTTATTTTTCCTGCCGTTGAAGATGACGACAGAGATGAGGTAGTCAGCCCAGTGCTGCTCAAAGTGCCGAGTTCCCTTCCTGCCACCATTTGCTCGCAGTTCACTACCAGTTCCACGCTGAGCCTGAAAACAAGGTATTCTCGGCTGTTGCCAAGAAATGCGCGGCCTCACTTAAAGATGCCACCCAGATGAACCTTCATGCCAAATTTCAGCAGATTTCAATGAAAAACCATGAATTTAATGGATGTTTAAATTTGTTTATTTGAACTTTTGATACATCGGAACTTGAGATTTTAGCCATAAATCGAGAACTCTCAAACATTCAGTAACGTCCTTTAAACAGCTAAAAGAAACCACCTCGTCAGACGTACATGTCAAAATCAACTGATTTCATTGAAATATTATTGATTTATGCATGTTCAAATTTTTGAAACATCAGGATTCTGGGTTTTTAACTATAAATCAAGAAATAATAAATATTTCGAAAATTCCTTTTGCCAGCTTCAAGATATTACTTTGATGGATGTACCTGCCAAAAATCATCTAATTTCATTGAAAACCGTGGATATATGCATGTTCAAATTTTTGAAACATCAATATATTGGGTTTTTGACTATAAATCAATAAATAATTTTTTTTCGAAAATTCCTTTTGCCAGCTTCAAGATATTAATTTGACGAACGTACCTGCCAAAATTCAGCTAATTTCATTGAAAAACCAGTGATTTATGATTTTTCGTGTTTTGAAACATCAAAAAATTGAGTTTTGGGCGAAAAACGCAAAATTACGCCAAGCGCCAAAAATGGTCCCGAGGCACCGCCCAGGGGGACCTTCATGCAAAAAATCAGCCAATTTCGTTGAAAAACCGCGGAGGCCGGGCATGGCACACACATATATTGGGCTGGCGCGAGCGAGTGTTAGCGAAGTGTCAGCGCCCAGCCCCTCTTTTCGACCCAGGTGTATGTTTTCGGGGCTATTGCTAGATCTCAATTTTGATAAGGCTGCTGCTCGACAAAGAAAGCTCCAATAGGTATAATTCTTTTTGCAATGGAAAAAGCACCATCGAATTGACTATAGTTTATCTTTTGACTTTTGCCAAAAACTAACTATTTTACTATGAACAAGGTATACTCGGCTATCGCCAAGATGCGCGGCCTTTGGTCCAAATAAAAACCTCAAATAACATTACTATACCACCCATATGAATCACTGCCAAAAGTGAGCTGATTTTATTAAAAACTCAGGGATTTATGGATGTTCGAATTTTTGAAACATCAATATTTTAGGTTTTTGACTAAATATGAAGAGTTCATTTTAAAAAGTCCTTTTCTGAACTTCAATTTACCACCTTGATAGACGTTCATGCCAAAATTCAACTGATTTCATAGAAAAACCATCGATTTATCGATGTTCAAATTTTTGAAACATCAAGATTTTAGGTTTTTCGCCATAAATCAGGAAATAATTAATATTTCGGAAATTCCTTTTGCCAGCTTCAAGAGATCACCTTAATGGACATACCTGCCAAAATTCAGCCAATTTCATTGAAAAACCATCGATTTATGTATGTTCGAATTTTTGAAACATCAAGATTTTAGGTTTTTCGCCATAAATCGGGAAATAATTAATATTTCGGAGATTCCTTTTGCCAGCTTCAAGATATCACCTTGATGGACGTACCTGCCAAAATTCAGCCAATTTCATTGAAAAACAAGTGATTTATGAATTTTCGTATTTTGAAACATCAAAAAATTGAGTTATGGGCGAAAATCGAAAAATTACGCCCATCCCAAAAAATGGCCTGGAGATACCACCCAGAAGGACCTTCATGCAAAAAATTAGCCAATTTCGTAAAAACCGCGAGGCCCGGCCCCGAAAGACACATATATATATATATATATATGCGGACAACGGACGCAAAAATGGGGAACTGCTTAGCTGGCCTTGCCGCCCGCCGCTTCGGGCAGGGCGCCAGAGCTCCTACGGCCTCGGGCACGGGTGCACGGCCCCTACGCTTCGCCTAGCATGCTTCGCATGCTAGGCTACGCTCCGGGGCCTCCGCACCCATGCCCTCCGGCCTCCGGAGCTCTGACTGCCCTGCCCTCCGCGGCAGGCGGCCTTCGGCCGCGCAAAAATTCAAAAAACCATTTGTCCGAACTCCTTCTTCTCCTTCTTCTCCTTCTTCTCCTACGCATCTATTCAATGGACGATAGTAGGTATTCAGTTCTTCCCCCTTTCCCCCTTCCCGGGTCCCTGGGACTCATGTATTATTTATTTATTTAGCTCTTCAGTTAAGCAAAGATGTCATATGCCTCAGTGGTGTAGTGGTGTAAGCGATTGGACTGCTAGATGAAATCGGTAGGTTCAAATCCTTGTCAGGCTTCATTTTTATTTTTGTGAATTTTAAGTTGAGAAAACAACTGATACCATCGCCAGGCCAAAAGTAAAGCTCTTTTCTCCCAAAAAATCGATTGCACTGAGAATAGGTCAAGAAATTTCTCAAAAATTGAAATTTTTCATTTTGAATATTTGCTTTTTGACCGCGGAGCGGCCCGAAGGGCCGCTCCGCGGTCTATAGAGGTTACTGAACTTTTGTCCTCATGTGTATGTATATATATATATCTGGAAATGCTGGGACGGGCGAATTCTAACGGATTGGGCAAACTTTTTTTTTCCTGAAAGGTAATGCAATTTTAGGAAGATCTGGAGGGGTAGACCTGGTTTCCGAGCATATGAAACATTACTTATTTGGGTAGAAAGGTTTAAACATTGCAATATACAGTTTTTGCGCTGTAGCACCTGTAATCTTGAGAATTGCACAGACAACTTGAGTTTTTTTGTTCACAAGTCGTATATAACGATTCCAAATCTGTGCTTACTTTTGAAAATCATTGAAAAACCACAGACTTACTTTCTTGAGTGACAAACTTTCACGCATGGCAATGTCATCAATAATAAGTAACACCTGAACCGCAAAGAATACCACTAAACACTTCAGATTTTTAGTTCTCAACACGAATATAGCGATTCCAAATCAGTGCTTACTTTTAAAAATGGTTGAGAAACCACAGACTTACTTTCTTGAGTGACTAACTTTCATGCACGACAATGTCATCATTAATCAGTAACATCTGAATGGCTAAGAATTGAACAGAGGACTTGAGTTTTTTTGTTCACAAGTCATATATAGCGATTCCAAATATGTGCTTACTTTCAAAAATGGTTGAGAAACCACAGACTTGCTCTTAGCACTGACAAAATTCCATGCATTCATATTGTAAGCGTAGAGGTGGTGCGCTCCGCGGTCACCTATTGCGCTTTGCGCCATATACTTGTTGTTATATTTTTTTAACAAGTTTTTGTATTTATTTTTTTAAATATTGACTAAATTTTTAATTAAACATATAACCTACAAAATAAAATTTGTATTTGTACCTTTTGTACTATGTTAAAAGTGGAAGAAATATCTGGTACCATCGGCAGGCCAAATGTGGGACTCTTTTCTCCAAAATTTGTAATTGCCTCGAGCAAAAAGTCAAGGAAATACATTTTCTACTAGTGGAATCTGCTGCGTCATCTGCATTTTGTTTTTGGGCGCGCATGGAAAGAGACACTGAACTGCGCGCCAAAAACAAAATGCAACTGTCCAAGCAGCAGATTCCTTTAGTAGAAAATGTATTTCCTTGACTTTTTGCTCGAGGCAATTACAAATTTTGGAGAAAAGAGTCCCACATTTGGCCTGCCGATGGTACCAGATATATATATATGCGGAAAGACGGACGCAAAAATAGGGTAACTGCATAAGCTGGCCTTAGCGGCCGCGCAAAAATGGCGCAATAGAAACATTAAAATATCTTAAGTTCATTACTTGGCAATAACATGAAATTAAATGGTTATAATTTATAAACAAACACTGATGCATTGGCCATGTAGTCACTCAAGACCTCCTTCCATGCAGCAGTGGCCTTGGGCATTTGGATGTTGACCCCATTCTCTAGCCTTCCATATTCATTTCCAAAGACCAGCCTCAAAACCAAATTTCATTCCAGCTTAACGCTATTACGAAATTTACCAGAATAGGTAGCTGCGATTGGTGCAGAAAGCCTTGCTGCTATGGCGTAGTCGGTTCCTTAAAACAGCTCTACTGCAGCCAAATAATGCTTAAATGCAAAATAAACCTTGCATATTGGACAAAGGGAATTGGTAGCCTTCGGAAGTAGTGGAAGCGTCGAAATGCCACACAGCCAACAGACGGCGTGATGGCAATAGGAGGAATGCTTTGTAGGAATGAATGCTGGGGCCGGGGAGGTGGCTTGGGTTAGGCTTGGATAGTCATGTATCACCTGTACGGTAACCGTTTCTAGGTTGGCTGGGGTTTTCGTCGAAGGATTTGGCGCGCGAAGATGGATAATCATTTTCATTTAGGCGCAAGATCCATAACAGCTGAAATAATCCTTTCGGATCTCGATTTAATTTTAGTTTGAATAAGCCAGCACTGAATGATTGAGATTATTTGGCATTATGCTGGCTATGGCCTGTGTTTAACGCTCATTTTGTACCTTTTGTAAGTTTTTAAAGCGAGTTTTTCATCAACATATTTTAAAACAATAACATTTCAGGAAAAAACAAAATGAGAAATCTTAAATTTCTTTTAGTCATTCAAGCTAAAGTCTTCAATTCATGCCATTTTCCACAAACTTCATTGATAATTCATGATTACATCTGCAGGTATCAGCAGTCAAAAATCTGGGCTGACGCCTAGTTTGCCCCCCCCCTAATCAAAGTTCCCCCCCCCCATGGAGGGGTACCGGCCAACCAAGGGGGGGGGACCCGACCCCCCATCAAAGTTTCCCCCACCCATGAAAGTTCCCCCCCCCAGTTTTACCTACCACGCACACCCTGCGAAAATAGGTGACAATAGTCTTGGGGGGGGGGGGAACTAGTCGTCGAAATCGAGGACTAGTTCCCCCCCCCCCCATGTATTTTGACGACTTGTTTCCCCCCAAGACACAAATTGCCTTGTTTTGACGACTAGTTTCCCCCCCCCCACCAAGACACAAATTGCCCCAAGACAGAAACTAGGGGATGCATTAGCGCAGGGTGTGTGGTATAGGTGAGAATCTTGGGGGGGGGGGGAACTTTGATTAGGGGGGGAACTTTCTGGGGGGGGGGGGGGGAAACCGCTAGGGGGGATAATCCGATGGGGGGGGGGGAAACTAGGTGTCAGCCAAAATCTGATCTGATAAATTCTGCATACTGCGAAAATTTCCATACAGATAGCAACCCGGAACTCAGAGGTAATGGAATGCACAAGGTGTCGAGCAAAGACTGGACTCTATTTCTGCGAAAGCCACCTCATGCATGGCCACTTGAACAGACTGGCAATTCTGCCCAAGTGGCTCTGCAATGGCTGCGATTTCCAGTCATTCTCTGCCGCTGAAGCCATCCATCACTGCATATTCCTTCAGCACCACACTCTTCAACTTCACATGCCGCCCATTGACACTACCGCAACTGTTCCTTCACCAAACGCTCAGACCAGCTTGATGATGGCCAAAAACAGCCCAGTAAAACTGGCAGCTATGGCGAATAGTCATGATTTGCAACCCAGCAAAGAAGCTAGAACACCAATTGAATATGGAAATATAACTGGTACCATCGGCAAGCCAAATGTGGGTCTCTTTTCTCCAAATTTTTTAATTGCCTCGAGCAAAAAGTCAAGGAAATTTATCTACTACTTGTGGAATCTGCTGCTTGGACAGTGGCATTTTGTTTTGGGCGCGCAGTTCAGTGTCTCTTTCCATGCGCACCCTAAAACAAAATGCAGATGACGCAACAGATTCCACAAGTAGTAGATAAATTTCCTTGACTTTTTGCTCGAGGCAATTAAAAAATTTGGAGAAAAGAGACCCACATTTGGCTTGCCGATGGTACCAGTTATTTCTTCCACTTTTAATATAGTGTATAATGTATAAATACAAATTTATATTATTTTATAACATATGAAAAAAAAATTTAAAAAAAACTCATTAAAAAATATAACAAACATAAAAGAATCGAAAATATATAAAGATATTATTAGATAAAAAAATAAATAACAAATAAAAAACAAAATTATTTAACAAATATAACAAAGAGAAAAGATTCGAAAATCAAAAATACTAAAAATTTATTTCCAAACTAACATATTTTTATGAAATTTTCATGATTTATACTTAGGCAATCGATTTTGGGAAAAAAGAGATCTAATTTTGACCTGCCGATGGTACCAATTGTTTTCTCAACTTAAAATTTCCAAAATAAAATTCTAAGCCTAAGAAGGATTCGAACCTCCCAGATTCAACCAGCCACCCATTCACTTAGACCACTATGCCACAGGTGCATATGCGTTGTTGTTTAACTGAAGACTTATGAATAAAAGTCAATACATGAGGTCCAAGGACCCGGGGGGATGAGTGGGGGAAGAAATGAATACCTACTATCGTTCATTGAATAGATGCGGAGAAGAAGGAGAAGAAGGAGAAGGAGGAGTACGGACAAATGGTTTTTTACAAATTGTACTACAATTCTGCAACTTTTCAGCAATTTCTCGCGAGTTTTGGTAAATTTGATGATGCTCTTTCCAATGCAAAAAGAATTAGAAAGATTGAAGCTCCCTGTAACGAGCTAGAATCTTATCAAAATAAAGATCTAGCAATAACCCTCAAAACGTACACCCAGGTCGAAAAGAGGGGCTGGGCGCTAACGGTTCGCTTTGCTCCCTCGCGCCAGCCCAATCTGGTACCATCGGCAAGCCTAAATTCCATTGCGCGCAAAAACAAAATGCAGGTGGCTCAGCAGATTTCACTAGTAGTAGATGTATTTCTTTGACTTTGAACTCAGGGTAATCGAATTTTTGGGAGAAAAGAGATTCAATTTAGGCTTGCCGATGGTACCAGATATTTCTCCCACTTTTTATACATAAAATAAAAAATATTTACAATGAGGAGGATTCAAACCCAGCCCTCACAGATCCATATCAGGCGAACAGACCACTTGACCATACAGCCACATGCTTTGTTTATCCAATTGGACTATATGAATTAAATACACTTATGTCTTTGCTGACTGTTGCTGACTCTTTACTGTTGGCCAATTGAATACATACTATCGTCCATTGAATAGATGCGGAGGAGGAGAAGGAGAAGAAGAAGAAGGAGGAGGAGTTCGGACAAATGATTTTGACCGATTTTCTCTAGAATTCTGCTGTTTTCTGACGATTCCTCGCGAGTTTTGGACAATTTGCAGATGCTCTTTCCAACGCAACAGGAATTAGAACGATTGAAGATTCCTGTCATGAGCTAGAGCCTTATCAATAAGCCTCTAGCAATAACCCCGAAAACGTACACCTGGGTCATACGTGTCCCTACTAAAAAATGAACCCCCCCCGGTGTTGGTTGATTTTACCCCCCCCCCCCCCCCACCCCCCCTGGTCGGGTTTTTCCAGGTCAAAGTTGGTTGGTTGGTGCGGGGGCCCCCCCCGACCCCCACCCCCCCCCCCGGGGGCCCCCACCCCCCACTGGTGGGGGTTATTTGGGGGTTCAACAAAGTTGGTTGATTACTTGGTGCAATGGGAAAATTTTGCAAAATATAGTCCTTTTTAACGAAAAAGTGCTCCTAAAAACCCCAATTGGACACAAAACTTGTGCCAGCAAGGAAAATTTTTGATATTGACCAACAAAACAAGTAAATTTCGTATGAAATTTCCAAAAACTTGGTTGGTTGGAAGGACCGGGGGCCCCGGGGGGGGGGGGGGGGGGGTACCTCCCAGCCAAGTTGGTTGGTTGGTCAGGTAGGTCCTGAAAAAACTTGGTTGGTTGGTTGGGACCGGGGGGGGGGGGGGTCGGGGGGGGGGTCGCAGGCAAAAAGTTGGTTGGTTGCTTCGGGGGGCGGGGGGGGGGGGGGGGGGGGGCGGGGGGGGGGGTCGGGTCACGTATGACCTGGGTCGAAAAGAGGGGCTGGGCGCTGACACTCCGCTAAAGCTCCGTTCGCGCCAGCCCAATATCCCTGCTGAGAGCGGCGCATTGAGCTTGCCGGAAGAATCAGACAACTGTCGCCGATGCCAAAAGCAGATCCGAATCACCAAAAAGTTGGCCCTTTTCAGCCAATTTTATGCTATAGGTACATTTTGGCTGGGGTACCAAATCTGGCTTAGGTATATTGACTTACCATTACCCACACACACCCTGCGCTAACTCGGCCCCTAGTTGATGCAGCTTTGACACAGTATATGACGAGTTAGCGCAGGATGTGTGTGGGTAATGGTAAGTCAGTGTACCTAAGCCAGATTTGGTACCCCAGCCGAAATGTACCTATTGTATACAAGGTATTCTCGGCTATTGCCAAGATGCGCGGCCCTTGTTCCAAGTAAGCAACGTTATAATCCATGCATAAGAATCACTTCTAGTCAAAATCAGCTGGTTTAATTCAAAAACCTTAAACATATGCTTGTTCGAATTTTTTAAACATCAAAATTTGAGGTTTTTGGCCACAAAGCGAAATATTACAAATTTGTTTCATAAATTCCTTTTAACAGCTTCAAGACACCACCTTAACAAACCTAACTGCCAAAATTGAGTTAATTTTTTTGGAAAACTCGGGATTTATAGATGTTTGAATTTTTGAAACATCAAGATTTTGGTTTTTTGACTATAAATCAAGAAATAATAAATTTTTCAAAAATTCCTTTTGCCAGCTTTGAAATGTTACTTAAACGGACGTATCTGCCAAAAATCAGCTAATTCCATTGGAAAACCAGTGATTTATGAATTTTCGTATTTTGAAACATCAAAAAATTGAGTTTTGGGTGAAAATCAAAAAAATTCTCCAAGCCCTAATAATGGGGCCAAGGCATCACCAAGGCGGACTTTCATGCGAAATTTCAGCTAATTTCATCGAAAAACCAGTGATTTACGATTTTTAGTGCTTTGAAACATCAAAAAATTGAGTTTTGGGCGAAATTCAAAAAATTACGCCCATCCCAAAAAAATGGCCTGGAGATACCACCCAGAAGGACCTTCATGCAAAAAATTAGCCAATTTCGTTGAAAAACCGCGGAGGCCCGGCCCCGGAAAGACACATATATATATATATATATATGCGGACAGACGGACGCAAAAATGGGGTAACTGCTTAAGCTGGCCTTGGCGCCCGCCGCTTCGGGCAGGGGGCGCCAGACCTCCGGCTCTCGGGCACGGGCGCCACGGCCCTACGTCCGCCTAGCATGCTTCGCATGCTAGGCTACGCTCCTGGGCCTCCGCACCCATGCCCTCCGGCCTCCGGAGCTCTGACTGCCCTGCCCTCCGCGGCAGGCGGCCTTCGGCCGCGCAAAAATACCCCTCTAGGATGCCAAAAATAGAAAAGCTCCAGCAGCTACTACATGGAGGCCCACGTGACGTCCTGTTTCCAGCTGCAACCCTTCGCCTGTGGGGGCTGCGGATCCAAACAGAGCCAGAAGTGCAGCGTTACCAAGCACCAGAGAAAACGACCACAGTGCAGGTTGCACTTTCTCATTGTTGCGCTATTTTTCCACCAATTAGGGGAGCATTTCTAGTGGGGCCGATGTAGTGCTGGTGAATCCAGCAGAAGACGAAAATATTGTGCGCAAAGGATTGCAGGAGTGTTTTGGATTTGATGGCAATGCCTGGAATAGATTTTCAATATAAATTGAAAACTTGAATTGCTGTATATGTAGGTATAGATAGCATTGCTGCTAATGCTGCAATTCCGGGCCAAATAGAGTCAATTTTTCTTGCTTCTGTCCCTCAATGGCCTTATCCTCTACTTCCAGAGCTCAGCATCTTTTTCTAATTTTCTGCAGTTAAAGTAAATAAAACTGCATAATATCGTTTTTGTTCGTCATAAAAACAAACTCTTGAAAGTTTTTAAACAACGATACAAATTAAATAAAAATCGGAGGATAATTGCTGGAAAATGTTTATTTTCAGCCAATTTTTTGCACCCCGTCCATGGCAATCCCGTTTTTTGATGATTTTTTTCTCTGGTTATATTGAAACCTGGAACCGTTCAAAAGCACTAATGGACCATGTTTCATGTACGGCTGCAACCAAGAAAACCATGAAATGAACCATATAGTGAACCACACATATTTGAAGATAGTACAGCGCGATCCAAACGATGTGTAGGCATTTCAAACTAGAGGCATGCTGAAGTCTTCCATTCTTGAAAATTTATTCATCGCCTATTTTTCCTGCAAATTTTACACAAGCTCAATTGTGATACTTTCCTGGTCAACTTGATGTGTCAGTAACAGGTTATCGGTATTAAGAGGTATTGCCATTAAATATACCAATGTATCTTCAAACAGACTGCAGAAAGGCTTTTTAGGCTCGTCAAATCTATTAGCCAGAAAATTTGTCTTATTTCGAAGAATTCGAGATTTCAATTCGACAAAAATAAATTTAAAAATTTTAGGCAAATTTAAAAATTGTTCAAAATCACCTCAACGACATGGGCTACCAGCCTTGGCGCAGACGGCGGTCGTGAGAACTGCGCGCAGGCACCGGATCTGTTCAGATAGGTCGCGGTGTGAGTTGCCCAGGTAGAAGCCATGCTCGTGGAGGTGTTCCGCATTCGGTAGCCCAGCATGGACGGAGTGCTCGCAGTGGTTGATGGCTGGCTGACGAAGGAAGTTCCCGGCTACTACTGGACGAACCTGGATAAAGAAAGACTTTCCTGGCCTTCTGCGTTTATCTCGGTTGAGAATATATTCCAAATGAAGGGAAGCATGAATGCTTGGTGCCTCATTTAAGAAAGGAAAAATTAGGGGGGACGTCGTTGAAATTTGCAGGGCCATAGGCATCCTTGATTTTTGGCGGTTTACGATTGAGCATTTTTATGGCTGGAAACTGAACTTTAGCACTGTATGACTGATCAGTGCTTCCGTTTAACAATGCTGTTTTAAAATTCATACAAATTTAATAACTTGAGAAGCTGGGTTGCTGAAATTGGTAATTGCAAAACTACACCTCTCTCCGTGAACTGGTATTCAGCAAGAGCACAGCTAGACATTGCTATTGGATTTAGGGGATGGTGGGGATGGAGGGGATGGAGGGGACATGCCTCAATGTGGCTGTTTCTGAGTGCTGTGAGGACGGGTGCTCGGTCAGTGCCAGCTAAAAGAATGACGGCGAAGGAAGCCCAGGAGCTTTCCGCGCCCTCTGTCACTACTTGGATGCTCAAATGGGCGTCATCCTGTAATGTCGCTTTTTTGCTCGCAAATGAGATTTTGTTCAGAAATTTCTGAGAGACAAGACTGATTTAGATGAGTTGGGAGAGGGAAGTAGAAGAAAACCTGGAAGAGTAGCTGGAAAAGGCGGGCGTTGGCCCTGCGCTGAGCCAGAAAGCTGGGTAATTTCTTCAGCTGCTCCAGTCCAGCGGCTGCGCTCAGCTCCAATGGGCGGAGGTTGTAGCCGGGTAGGATGAAGCGGAAGGATTCCTGCTCTTACTGCCCATTAGGTGGATGTGCAGAAATTTCAATGAAACCGTAAAATGCATAACAGCCTAGCTTTGGTATACATTTTGATGTTGAAATGAAGGCAGAGCTTAGATGGGGCAAATGTCTTTTTCCAAGTAGAGAATAAAAACAAGAGGACCTGAAAATCGTCGTCACTCTTGGTAGTGAGAAGGTTTTCTGCAGGCAGGTGGCGTGTCCAGCCGTGGGAGCGCATGCAGAGCAGAAGTTGATGCAGCTCTGCATCGTCCGTTACCACCACACCACCCTCTATCTCAAATCAGTTTTTATTTTTGGGGGAGGACGGCTTTTAAATTCAGTTAAAAAATTTTCAAATTTTTTTCTCTTAAACTAAATTAGTTGTTTTTTGAAAATTTTCGCATTTTTCCCACAATTTTTCTTGACATTCGTTTGCCTCTATATCCGCCGCCCAAAGAAAGGCTAAAAAAGCAAACAGTATGCTCTCAGATTTGAGCAAAAAAATGGGGCATGAAAAACTACGACACAAACTCTTGCATGATTTTTACAGGCCAACAAAGAGTTGAAATTTGCGATTCTCTTTTGGTATGCCGAATTTTTTCGTTATGCCGAAATTTTCTCTTCGGAGCAAATGGAACTGTGCAGATATGATGGGAGAAGAAGCAGGAGAAGGTGCCGAGAATGCCGAACGTCCCCGCTGCTTTGGACCCAAAGCGTGCCCCGAGCGACTCGCAATTGTCCTCCACTACCACCACGTCTAAGCCCTCAATCCAAAGCTTTAAGCCGAAATTCAGTGGCAATTGAATTCATTTATACTGTTTGGAAGCCTTCTTTGAGCACCGACATACCAGGTTCCAGCTGGTTCTAACTTTATCTAACTGTTTTTGTTCGTCCGCCTATAAATAGGCCAATAATGGAAACCTGAAGTAGGTCTGCAATGGCGTCATAGTTGTTGGGGTTGCCGAGGAGGTTGACGAGAACCAGACAGCGGGTGGCTGGGCTGATGGCGGAACGGAGTGCTGCGAGGTCGTAGTTGAGGGTCCCGGCGTCCACGTCCACAAACTTCAGCCGACAGCCGTACTGCTGGAAGGGGAAGTAGGTCGTCGACCAGGACACCGCCGGCACTATCACCTATTGACTGCCTCAGCTTCGGAAAATCGGGGCCGGCACTAATACCAGTGAAAAATAAAATATTAACAAAAAACATTCTACGACTTGGATCCTCATACCAGCTCATACCTCATACCACCACCCTTATACCTTTGGAGTGGATAGTTTTTCAGTTTGAAGGGGGTTTTGCCAAAATAAAGCTGGCTAGGAAAGCCTTGCGTTTGTAAAACAAAAGCTTATCGTCTGAAATACTCTAAAAATTGTGAAACGCGTTTTTCCTCTCCAAATACAACCCGCACTCTCTGGCCCCATCCCGGATGCATTCGGTTCCATTAAGGAGCCAAAGTCGACCAGCAGGAAGTTGGCAAAGGATTCTGTACCTCAGAGCCGGGCGGCAGCAGGCCAGCCTTGGCATAGCGCAGGGCAGCCACGGCCAGGAGGTTGGCGGAGGAGCCGGAGTTGACCATGACGGCAAAGCGGCTGCCCACAAAGGCCGCGAAGGCAGCCTCAAAGGCCGCCGTCCGCGCCCCCATCGTGAAAGCCCCGGCCTCCAGCGTCGCCATCACCGCCGCCTTCTCCTCCTCGCCCCAAGTGCTCACCGCCAACGGCCATTCACTCGCCATTCTTTGCTTGTTTTTGTTGCCCTGCCGATGTTTTGGTCATTTATTTTTGGGAAAATATCTATGATGAATTTTTTAGCTGGGAAAATTTGATTGGACATTGCAAAAAATTGGCAAGAGCACTAAGGAGGAATTCTGGTCAAGTTTAAGCGAGAGCTGAGAGGTTGTTGATTGGTGGAAAAGGAAATGCATGGGATTGCAGGCAGTGCAGGAGAACGCGCTCATTCAGGCCAATATGGAAGGCTTCTATGGACCAGGAGGAGGCTGACGTATGTTAAGTTAAGTAGAAGAGGAGGGGTGAAATGCTCATCTTATTTTGCAGTCAATTGGAGCGCATCAGACCCGGCAGGCAGCCAGGCCAATTCCTCTTGCTTCATTTGAGATAACCTTTGCCTGTGTGACGCCATTCAACACTAAGAACCCTAGATCCAGCAAGGACTTTAGGTAGGAGTTTGTAGAAGTGAAGAAATTACAAAAGAAACATGTTTGAAATGACCAAAAAGGTTTAAATTGATGGTTAGAGCAATTGAAAGATTTTATCGGCCCCTTTTTTGTGAAGCAAGATGCATGCTCTATGACATGGGCAGTTAACAGTCTTGAGGGAGGGAAACAAGAAAATGGCTCAGATCTTTCAAAAGACGGATGTCGCTTCGTTTGCTCAACCTCCTCCTGTTTCTGCCGTCCATAATTGATGCTGCCCTCCTCCTCATCCATCGTGCAAATACGCACAGCCAATAGACGTGGGGCGCAAGAGCGTGACAAATAGGCCTGTGGTTGGACAGGCCGGCAGCCATGACCACGTGCCGCATAAGCTTCTGCCTATCTGCCTTCTTTGTCCCCACCTACCCACATTCTACATTCCATGCATCACTGCATTCCAGGCACTTTCTGAACGGCAGAGAGATCCATATCCATATCTGGATATCCATATCTGGACTGATAGTTGAGAGATAATTGTGAAGAATTAGTTAAATTGAAAAAAAAGCGAACAGAATCAGTTTTGTGCATAGGAAACACACATTTTGTTCATCACATGGAGAGCGTTCAGTTCCTGAAAGGGGTCATTCAGTTTCCCTGAAAAACTTTGCTTGTCATTGTCATCAGAGAAAATTTCAGGATTCATTGTTGTTTCACGTTTCCTTGTGTTTATCGTTGTGACTGCTTCCCATCATTCACCAATAGTTTATTCCCGCCAAACTTCGTTTTGCACGGAGTTTAGCTTTGCCAGGAGTAAATGAGACATAGTATGTGTCTGCTAGTAGTGGTATGGACTAGCATCGGTGGCAAAAGGAAGGCATTGAGGCATTGGGGCATTGGCGCCGTAGCCATTAGCAGCTGGCATGGCCGGTGCCTGTGCTTCACCGAAAAAGGCCTTGATGTCCAACGACTTCAGACTTCAGAGTCCCGTCACACCTGCACTCTTCTCAGGCTTCCAAAGCATCCAAGGCATTGTGGCTGAAGAACGAAACACTCACGAAATCTGCTACTTTTGAGCAAGACTATTTTTCAAGATTCGCAAAGCCATTCTTAAGAAGCAGAATCTGATAGACTCGAGACAGACTGCAAAGGGTGATGGTCAGTTCCGAAAATCGAAGGTGTCCCGGTTCAATTGAGTTTGTGCCAGCTATTAAGGCAATTTAGTTGCCATCTCTGTGCAACTAACCGTTTCTCAAAATATGGCTTCGTTGGAGAGAAATGGCCTATTGTGTAACATGCACTTTTTTGGGGTCTGCAAACCTGGAATTTCAGTTTTTTGAAAATTTTGTTTAAGAAATTTTGCATTAGTATGGACTATTATATTTCAATTGAGAGGTAATTGTATGACAAAAATGATGGTGCATTCACATTTATGTTTTTACTTTAAAGAAAAACCGAAAATTAGAAAAATCTTAAATTTCGAATTTTCAAATTTTGCGCTAAAAAACTGATTTCTTAAATTGGTCAAAAAATGCATGAACGGCACTATAAACACGTTAAAATTGAGGTTCTTGCGGTCATTTTGGTATATAATACTTGTGGTTTGGCTTTGTTACACACGTTATTTTTTTCACTTGAAAATTTGTACTCACTGATTGGCCCCATGTTAAAGCATAGGCAAAATTTTCGGAAAAAATTTTTTGTCTCAGATTTCCAATTTTACCACCTAAATATCTTCATTAGGTCCCAATACACCCTACTGCCACATTGGTTTTACAAGTTTTAGGTCAAAATGGGTCATTCCTGAATCGACCATTTCCTATGCTTAAGCATAGGGTTTCTCATATTACTCTTCCATTTCAGCAAGTTTTGGGCCATAACCTGGCTAAAACTCATTCAAATTCAACAAGTTTTTGGTTCACTGAAAGGCCAGAACCTCTTTGTTTGATTCTAAGTCAAATGTAGATGTGTGAAATGTACACAGGGTGCATGGCATTCAAGTTTGTTACCAAGCCCATATTAGCCTTTGAGCAGCTCTGGCAGCATCTCGGAACATAGATGAATGCCATGCACCCTGTGTACATTTCACACATCTACATTTGACTTAGAATCGAACAAAGAGGTTCTGGCCTTTCAGTGAACCAAAAATTTGTTGAATTTGAATGAGTTTTAGCCAGGTTATGGCCCAAAACTTGCTGAAATGGAAGAGTAATATGAGAAACCCTATGCTTAAGCATAGGAAATGGTCGATTCAGGAATGACCCATTTTGACCTAAAACTTGTAAAACCAATGTGGCAGTAGGGTGTATTGGGACCTAATGAAGATATTTAGGTGGTAAAATTGGAAATCTGAGACAAACATTTTTTTCCGAAAATTTTGCCTATGCTTTAACATGGGGCCAATCAGTGAGTACAAATTTTCAAGTGAAAAACACAAAAAAATAACGTGTGTAACAAAGCCAAACCACAAGTATTATATACCGAAATGACCGCAAGAACCTCAATTTTAACGTGGTTATAGTGCCGTTCATGCATTTTTTGACCAATTTAAGAAATCAGTTTTTTAGCGCAAAATTTGAAAATTCGAAATTTTAGATTTTTCGAATTTTCGGTTTTTCTTTAAAGTAAATACATAAATTTGAATGCACCATCATTTTTGTCATACAATTACCTCTCATTTGATATATAATAGTCCATACTAATGCAAAATTTCTTAAACAAAATTTTCAAAAAACTGAAATTCCAGGTTTGCAGACCCCAAAAAAGTGCATGTTACAAAATAGGCCATTTCGCTCCAACGAAGCCATATTTTGAGAAACGGTTAGTTGCACAGAGATGGCAACTAAATTGCCTTAATAGCTGGCACAAACTCAATTGAACCGGGACACCTTCGATTTTCGGAACTGACCATCAGCTTTTTGAGTCTATCAGATTCTGCTTCTTAAGACTAGTGAAACTAGTGAAAGGGTTTCATGGTGTAAATTTAGAGGCGCTCATGGCCTGAGCTTTTGGGGAAGTTTGAAAGTGGCGTGAAAGAAGAGTAAACTGGCGCTGAGCAGAGGTGGGATCGAAGGCGTTCATGTTGACAGAGCCATGGGCATGGTCGCAGAGAACATCCGACAGTTTCACAGCATTGATGGCCGCGATCTGATCTAAATCCGATACTGTCTCTCATTTGCTGAAGCATTAAAAACCAACAAAACAAAATAAAAAACTACCATTAAAAATTAAAAATTAAAACTGGTGGTCTGACGCTTATGTTAATGCCAAAAGGGGTTATACGACTTTTCGTACCCAGGACTTTTCGTACCCAACTTTTCGTACCCGATTTTTCGTACCCAGACTTTTCGTACCCAAGACTTTTCGTACCCAGACTTTTCGTACCCAACATTTTTTAGAAGTTTTAACAAGTTTTGCATACTGTCTAAGCCCATCCTTCTCATTCCATCAGTCTATCCCAAAGACAAGACATTTTCACCTATTTTCACTTAGTTTTAGACATGCAAAGTGGCTTACATATAACCACACACCCTGTGCAAACTCATCCTTTACTGTGTCAAAGCCGTAGCAACTAGGGGATAAGTTAGCGCAGGGTGTGTGGTTATATGTAAGCCACTATACACGTCTAAAACTTGGTGAAAATAGGTGAAAATGTCTTGTCTTTGGGCTAGACTGATGGAATGAGAAGGATGGGCTAAGACTGTATGCAAAACATGTTAAAACTGCTAAAAACTGGGTACGAAAAGTCTGGGTACGAAAAGTCTTGGGTACGAAAAGTCTGGGTACGAAAAATCGGGTACGAAAAGTCGGGTACGAAAAGTCCTGGGTACGAAAAGTCGTGATACCCCAAAGGTTGCATACTAGGTCATACAGCATTTTTGGTTTGTACGAATTAGCCACGAGCATGCACAAATTTTGTGCTCACGCTGCAACAAAATCAAAAATGACAAAATGCTGTTGTCAGGAATTAACCAAGTTATTGCAACATTTCCACTCACAAAATTTGATAAATGGATCGATAATGGAGCTAGCCAGGCGTATAGGCAGCCTCTGAGCCAGAGAAGGTGTAGAAGAATCGGTCGCCAAACTTGAGCTCATGGAATTGGAAGCCGAGCGCGAGAGCGCCCATTGGGCCAATCATTCCGCCAGGGTAGGCTGGTTCGCTTATGATGCACAGGAACAGGTCTACATCCTCTGGTGACCTGCAGTCTGCCATCATTTTGTACACTCTAGATTTAAAAGTTTCATTATACAGAAAAGGGGGGGGGGCTAAAATTGGGCAAAAAGTTGAGGTTCACCCAGCGTACCATACCAGGAGAAGAAGTTTGAAGAGGTAAATTTTCCAGAACTTAGCCCACCTTCTGCTGATTTCTCACAAATTTAGGTAAATAATTGTGTATGTACATTGTAGATTTAGGCAGTGTCTTTTTGTCTTTTCCGATGCAAAATAAGCTAGAGTAACTGGTGCTTTCTATGAAGGGAAGTAGCTCTTGCCAACTTAAGAGCTAGCAATAGCCATCAAATTTTGCGCTGGGGTCATACCGATAAGCTTCGGTAGTAAAGCAAGTCTTTGGAGCAAGCAGCTTACTCGTAAACTTGTTGCCAGCTGTTGGCAATGTTGGCGGGCACATCCTCGGCCACCTGAGACCAATTGCTCCACACCGCCAATCCCTTGAGCTAGTAAACTAGGAATTTGACGAATGCCATCGCTGGTTTGACGAGTGGCAGGTGTACCTGGCGGTATTGGTTGCAGGAGGGAAGGCCGTGATCGCGACCGCGCTGAATGTTCAACGCCACTATGTCCAGGCCCCCGTGGCCTAGCTCTGCGAACAGTCTTGTATGCATTGCATCTGTTACAAATCTACAACACCATTTTCTCCTTAATCTTTTCCTTTTTCTCAATATTTATTCGTTCTTTGATTATTTTTTTTGTTTCTGCTCAATATTTTTAGCCCAATGTGAAAAAGCTTCCATACATAAGCTTTTTGGCTTTTTGGCATTTGTCATCACCCCTTCTTTATGTCAGTTCCTTTTCTCATCTCTCTATGCCAGCTTACGCGTCGAGTTTGTTGCTGGTGTCCATGCACTGTCCATTGAGGAAATCTAAGACACTGCTTTGGCCCTGATACAGAAAGCTAGGATTGAAAAAATTCCCTGAAAAAGCCAGTAATTAGACTGCAAAGTGGTAGGCTTCAAATGGACCTTCTAGATGGAAATCAGCCTGTTGACTGAGGCTGAACACGGGGCGAATGAGCGAATGGCCAAAACGAAAGGCAGCAGTCGCAAACTCGTTGAAGATGCACGCTTGGATGCTTGAGTTGTAGGCGTCTTGGGTACTGCTAGTTTATATTTTTCAGCGATGATGAGTCCAACATTTGACACGCTTTTAAACGCATGCTTTTTCAGGGGGATTGTTGGTTACATTCAGGGATAATACTGTACATTCGGAACTAGCAATTTTGGACCAGTTTTATGCATTTATGCATTTTCATGTCTACAAGGATTATTGTTCATGTTAAAAATACATAAAATTAAAGAATGGAAGGTGCTAAACCTGGGACTGAGCTTGAATTTAACGATGTTTTCAGGTCCGATGATGGCTGGCAGGAATTCGTTGTAGGTTATGGCCTGATTTAGGGCTCCAATCAGCTTTCGAGTTTCCTAGCCGGATAACTTCTGTGAAATGTTCAGTTGTGTGACTAAAGTAGGACAAACGTGGAAAATGCGATCGTTCGTCCAGCCAAACTCAGCTTTGATGGCCTGTAAATGTGCAAATCTTAGAAATGGATTCCACAATGATAAAAAAACGATCCATAAAAATGAATTCCATAAAAAACGAGCGGAAGCGAAACCTTTGCGATGAGATTGTGGTGACGAACCCAGAGCGTGTGCATGGCTGACAGTCCGGCTTGCTCGTTCACTCGATGATCGCCTCAAAGCATACCTTTCACTTCACCGCTCATGACGGAATCAACATTGGCACAGATATCTAATTAGCCCAGATTTCTAATTAATTGATGGAGCACCATTTTAATAAATTTGCTAATTTATTGTGATTTAGCTACCATGCGCAGCTGGCACGGCTTCTTATCTCGAGCCTTCGTTTAATGCTTCTTGCTGGTATCAATGACCATTGATAAGCGGTATTTTTCTTTTAGGGGTAATTGAAAGAGCAGACCAGCTTTGAAGCATCTGCCGGCTGCTTGGCCCATACACTCTGGCGTACTGCCCGGGGCTGCTAGAGGCAGCAAATCGTTCGCCTGAACCTGCATCAGGTGCACGTCCGCCCCATTCACCCTGCATTGCTCTTTATCTCTTGTCCTTCCCCGCATTCGCATACCTTGCTCATCAACTGTCTAGTCTGTCTACTCTTTTGGACAAGGCAAATAATTTGAAGTAAAATTTCAAATGAACTGTGGCCGAATTTTCGATCACATTTGAGCAACAATTATTGCGTGAATTTAAAAAAAGTGGGAATGAATGGCCTCTCTCGGCAAGACAGCCCTCACCGAAGCTGAGCCAATTCCTGCTCACTAGATCCATAGACATTGCTGGCGTCCACATATGCCGTGATCCCGTTGAACTGCTCCCGTACAGCTCCAATGCAGAAATCATGTTGTTGCTATGACTGGAAGGCATACAAAGGGGGACCAGGAGGTGGTGATGCGGCAGCAGAGCGACGGAACTCCATGCAGCGGCCGGCGGGAAAGGCCGCATCACCGGCTTCCACCAGGAAAGGGAAGCAGTCGGGGTTGCTGTTCTGCTGGCACACACCACAGCTCATCCCGTTCTCTGAAACAGAGCCTCAATAGACCAGATACAACGCATCTATTCAGCATTGCATTGCATCAGATAGAGCGTATCTGGCTGACCCTGCTTGTCAGATTTTTGGTGCCAAATCTTTTGGAAAAAAGGCTGCCCTCCGAATTCGGTGTGATAAGGAGTGATCGGGATGAGTGAGTGAGCCAGTCCCTTAGCATCTTTCCTTGGCTGACATCGTGTGCCAAATTATTTGTTTGATTCTTGGACAAAACAAGAGTGAACGGGATGTGCGGGAGGCCTGAGTGGAGGTGATGTCATGGTCCAGGTACTGGCCTGAAACAGCAGTAGTATAATCCGCCAACAAAGTTTTTGTCATACAAACTAACCCCACTGCATGAGCATGTGACTCCGATGGGCGGCTGCCGGAATCTCCAGGCTCTGCACGGCCGTGCGACTGACTGTGCGTGGGTTGGGCAGCGGAATGCCGTTCACGGACTCTGATCGGGGGATGTCCATTCCTGGAGCTTTTCTTTTGCCTTTTCCCCCTCAAAGCTGGCAGAAAATCTCAGCCCACCATCCATCCCATAATTTTTGCAATCCGATGCTCTATGTTCTCCAAGGCTTCAACTGGTCTAGTGACATGCTCGTTTTTTCGTTAATAGTTTTTTCCCAATTTCCTTGCCGGTTGACGAATAAAAACAAGTAAACAAAACAAGGTATTCTCGGCTGTTTCCAAGAGATGCGCGGCCTTGTCCACCTCGTTAAGCAATGAAATTAAGCAAAAAAAAACTTATAGGTCTAGTTTTAGTTTCTGAGGCATTTAATGCGATTTAATTAATATTTAATTAAAGAAAATGGAATTTTTCGAAAAATTTTCGAATTTCAAGGTCATAAAATTTCAGATTTTTGACCATAAATCAAGAACCACTGAAAATGACGACGATCCCAAAAAAACGCCTCGAGCCACCACCCAGGCGGACCTTCATGCAAAATTTCAGCCAATTTCGTTGAAAAACCGGGGAGTACTGGCCGCGAACGGACAAGTATATATATATACTAGTAATATTGATTAGTGGCCGTGCTTCGCGCGGCCACAGTATGTAAATGGCTGTGGAGCACAAATAAAACATAAAACACAAAACATTATGGATAAATTGCATGGAAAACAATTAATTGAATGGAAGGAAATAAGTTTTTCAACAGTAGGGCATAAATTGTTATAATGATTTCATTGATTCTCGACAGGGAAAATATTCAATCAAAATTTGTAGTTGAGCATTAATACTGGATTCTGTTTAAACTTTTCAGCCCAAAATTGGACTTTTGGACCGCGGAGCGGCCCGACGGGCCGCTCCGCGGTCTATAGCGGTTACTCAACTTTTGTCCTCCTAGATATGTCTGTATGTATATATTTCTGGAAATGCTGGTCCTCACCGAATTCTCAACGGATTGGGACAAACTTTTTTTTTCCTGAAAGGTAATGCAATTTTAGGAAGATCTGGAGGGGTGGAACCGGTTTCCGAGCATTTGAAACATTACTTTTTTTGGTAGAATGGATGAAATTGAGGGTATGCTGTAAGAGGCTCAAGTCTCAAGGGATTTTGACAAACTTTTTTTTTCCTGAAAGGTAATAAAATTTTAGGAAGATCTGGAGGGGTAAAACCGGTTTCCGAGCATTTGAAATTTTTTTTTTTTAAATTTTGAAAATTTGGGTATGCTGTAAAAGGCTCAATTCTCAACGGATTTGGACAAACTTTTTTTTTCCTGAAAGGTAATGAGATTTTAGGAAGATCTGGAGGGGTGGAACCTGTTTCCGAGCATTTGAAACATTACTTTTTTGGGTAGAAAGGTCGAAAATTTGGGTATGTTGTAAAAGGCTCAATTCTCAACGGATATTGACAAACTTTTTTTTTCCTGAAAGGAAATAAAATTGGAGGAAGATCTGGAGAGGTTTGACAAGTCCCGCATTATTTGAAACATGACTTTTTTAGGTAGAAAGGTTGAAAAATGGGGTATGTTGAGAGCTCCGCGGTCACCTATTGCGCTCTGCGCCATATACTTGTTTATCCAGTTGATTACCGCACACTAATGCAATATTCGCATGTGCCTGCTATTAGCCAGCTGCATATCCCGTCTTAAAACTATTTTGAAACACCGGCTCCTCAAGTACGGCTGAAATCGCGAAAATTGCTTTAACTCAATGGGATTTTTTAAAAATTTGGTACAGAAAAATTGAGAAAGTAAGTAGATGATCTTAAAAAGAATGGTTTTGCCTTGAATTTAAAAAAAAGTCCGACAGAAAAAGTTAAAAATTGGATGAGCTATGCTGGTTTAAAGTCCAAAAAAGTCAAAAAATGGCAAAAATGGGCACGTTTTCAATTATTTCATGATTTTAAAGTATTCCATGCATGGAGCAACCCAAAAAATATTGAATAACTCGTCAAGAGCCATACATAGAGCTATCATATGCCAAAATAAGTCATGAATCCAGGTGGCGCCGATACCCCTCCCAAAATGGCATCACCCGTATATAATAAGATATATATATATATATATATATATGCGGAATTCGGACGAAAAATGGGGTAACTGCTTAAGCGGGCCTTGGCCGCCCGCCGCTTCGGGCAGGGCGCCAGAGCTCCTCCGGCCTCCGGGCACGGGTGCTACGGCCCCTACGCTTCGCCTAGCATGCTTCGCATGCTAGGCTACGCTCCGGGGCCTCCGCACCCATGCCCTGCCCTCTGCGGCAGGCGGCCTTCGGCTGCGCAAAAAGAAGCACCATCGTGGTAGGCATTGGGCAAGGCTCGCTTGAAGGGACAGTTGACTGCGCCCCAGTCAGGGCTGGCCAGGTTGTTGCAACGGCCGTTGAGGGTGCGGAAGAAGCGATGGAAAGGCTGTGAGCAGTCCACTTGGCTGTTGCAAAGATCTGCTGGCTGCAAAGAGCATCATTGTTTACCGATGGATGCTTTATATCGGTCATACGGCAGCTGGAGCTGGAGGATATTGAGGATTTGGTTGGTTTGGTGGATATTGAGCGGGCTGTGGCGGCTGTAGGAAAGGGTAGTTAAGGAAGACGTTGTTGCTGTTGTAGATTGTGCCGGCTGAAAATTAAAGCTGGCATGCTGACGCTGAGAAAGCATAGAAAAACGGAAAATCGCCAATGCAAAGTGATAGGCTGACCTGTGAAGCTTAAGAGCCATTTTGCTTATAACCTCAGCAAAAACAATGTGTGGTGCAACCTCTATTTCCAAGCTTAACAAACTGAGCGCATTTAAAAATTTAGAAGTATCTATTTTTTGCATGTTTCAGAGTAGTTTCAAACTGTCTCCATGCCGATAAAAGTTCTAAGCTTGTTGTAATTCATTAGCTTTGATCATTTTGCAAAGAAGGATGCCCGCTTCTCCAGGCAGGACACCAGAATGCCATCGACCTCTTAACACGAGTGTCTTGACCCCTACGCTTGACTTAATATGCTTGGTGTGCGTGCTTTGCATGCTGTATGGCTGTATTTTGTGTGTTGACCACTAATTTTGAAATTATTTTGCAGCCCTAACGAATCCACTGAGAAGAGCATGGATTATGCGCTCAAGTAGGTCTTGCCAGCCTAGTCTAACCACCAGCGCTAACCAGCTGAAGCAGGCAGAAGGAGAACTAGAAGAAGTAGAAGCTGCATGTCTGGAGGCTGCAGGACAAGTGAAAAGGAGTGCGAGACCAGCAGGTCAGGAGGTCTTTTGTGCCGAATTTTAGAATGTATAATGAATTCTGGCGACAGGGGCAACGTGGGTGGAAAACGACGTTGAGGGAGGCGGATTGCATTGTATCGAAAAGAAAGGCTATGGCTTTGCGGCTGATTTTTTGAGCAAGAAGGGGAAAGGGGTGAAATGACGAAAGGGCCATTGTGTAAAATCATAGCTAGATTGGTGGCGTTATGTTAAGATTCAAGTTATCTCAAAAACGGTTTTTAAACGATTATTACTGATATTATTTCTAATTTAATGTTTTTTTCATTAGCCTATAAAATGCTCGCGCTGTGAATTACTTCATGAAAGTGATGGGATGCAAATTGATTTTGTCAATCTTGAAAACATCACTAACAACAACATTTGCACAAGGGGATGCAATTACGATTGCAGTACGATTGCCTAGCTTACTGTACACTCAAGCAACCGATTTTTGCAATTTTGGTGTGAGAATTGGACAAGATTGATGGGTGGAAAAAACCTAATGTTAAATTTGTCAGATTTAAGAAGTCTCATTTGTGTTTTAAAAGTTTATTTGATGAATTTTTCTCACTTGCGCGCAAAGCGCCAAACATCTTTTTTCAAGTGCATCCAAACTGCTGATATTTTAACAAACATAATAATCTTTTGTTGAAAACTTGCATTTTATGCGCATAGAGCCCGATTTGCGTAAAATCTTTGCCCAAAAAACGACTAATCAAACAGTTAAGAAACTTGCAAAATTTTTGCGCGGCCGAAGGCCGCCTGCCGCGGAGGGCAGGGCAGTCAGAGCTCCGGAGGCCGGAGGGCATGGGTGCGGAGGCCCCGGAGCGTAGCCTAGCATGCGAAGCATGCTAGGCGAAGCGTAGGGGCCGTAGCACCCGTGCCCGGAGGCCGGAGGAGCTCTGGCGCCCTGCCCGAAGCGGCGGGCGGCCAAGGCCAGCTTAAGCAGTTACCTCATTTTTGCGTCCGTCTTTCCGCATATATATATATATATATATATGTCATTCCGGGGCCCGGCCTCCGCGGTTTTTCAACCAAATTGGCTGATTTTTTGCATGAAGGTCCAACTGGGTGGTATCTCCAGGCCATTTTTTGCGCTTGACGTAATTTTGCGTTTTTCGCCCAAAACTCAATTTTTTGATGTTTCAAAGTATGAAAATTCATAAATCACTGGTTTGTCAACGAAATTGGCTGATTTTTGGCAGGTATGTCCGTCGAGGTGCTATCTTGAAGCTGGCAAAAGGAATTTCCGAAATATTTGTTATTTCTCAGTTTATGGCCAAACACCTAAATTCTTGATGTTTCAAAAATTTGAACATCCATAAATCGATGGTTTTTCAATGAAATCAGTTGAATTTTGGCATGTACGTCTCTAATGGTGATATATTGAGTTTTTCAACACATTTATTATTTCTTGATTTATAGTCAAAAACCTAAAATCTTGATGTTTCAAAAATTCGAACATCCATAAATTACTGGATTTTCAATAAACTCAGCTTAGATTTGGCAGATACGTTTGCTGCGGCAGTATCTTAAAGCAGTTAAAAGGAATTGCTTTGCTTTTTATCTGGAACAAAGGCCGCGTATCTTGGCAGCAGCCGAGAATACCTTGTCTTTAATATGGACCCGGTTTTTCTGTTGAAATCAAATCTAGGATGTGCAAGACAAGATATTTTGCATAATTTTTTTTATTTTTCAGCCTAATTAATTTTTTCACTTGCTGCTTTGGCAGAACTGCCCCTCTCTCAATGCCAGTCTTGGGATACTAAAGTTCAATACTGAGTTATTTCGTATATTTCGGTTTCCAGCAATGATCAAGCATCAACCTACCGCACCCACCTTACCCACATCAAGCCATCGAAACGTCTGTCATAAAAATCGCCTGTTCTTGCAGTCCAAGCTTTGTCCAGACATTCAATGCTTTAGCCTCCACCCACGCCTTCTCCCCTCAGCCCCCATCACCAAAATTTATCATACATGCTAATATTATGCCGCCTGCACAATGCGTCTTCGGATCATTCCTCTCATCACAGCTGTCAAAAATTTCGCTTACGCCATCCCACCATGCAGACCCTTCATCTCCTATGTCTTCTGGTGGCTGGTTGTGCTGGTCGGTTACGTTCGATCGCACTTGTCGTACTTATACACCTTTTTTGTAGGTGAACCAGAGACAATTTACAACAGCAACAACCTCTTCCTCGGCTTCCCGAACGTTAAGCCTCGCTATGGACAGCCAGACTCACCGCCCTTCCCTCAACCGCAATACGGACAACCACCACAGCAGCCAGTCGCTTATCCACAACAGCCACAGCAAGCACCGCTTCCCACCCTTCCACCCACTACAGCAACGCCAAACGCACCAACATGCCCTCCACCAGGTCAGTGTTTAAGAAAACTATTTTATGAAGGGACTGCGTGCTACAGTGAGTGGGCAGAAAGATGGATCTCGGGAATCATGCTTTTGTACTGAAAAATTACTGAATAAGTTTTTGAGTGAAAAGTTGGTTGACACCTATTTGACCCGACAACCCCCCCAGCACATCCCCCCCCAAAGAGTTCCACTCAGGCAGTTCCCCCCCCCCCCATGAACGGGTCCGGCTCCCATGCAATTACATCAACAAAAAGTCTTAGAAAAGTACTGCAGGTTAAAAAAGGAAAGGGAACTTGGAGGAGGGAACTAGGCGTCAAAAGTCTTGGAGGGAACTAGGCGTCAAAATCGACGCCTAGTCCCCCCCCCCTGACACATTTCACCTAGTTTTAGACGTCTAGACGTTCTAGACGTCTAGACTTTACCTAACACCACACACCTTGTTCTCGCCCTATACTGGGACGAAACCGTATCAACTAGGGGACGAGTTAGCGCAGGGTGTGTCGGTATTGGTAAGTCACTATAGTAAATCATATTTTAGGGGAGGACTTTAATGGGGGGTCACCTGCTGGGGGGGGGGGGAGGGGAGGTTGTAACCCTTTGAAACTTTGATGGGGAAGAACTAGGTGTCAACCAAAAAGTTGTGGGTTCGAAAAATAGTGCAAAAAAAGCCCGTGTAATATGGTTAGTGATCTTTATTTCAGCGGCCAATCCTTGCTTTACCTGCAACGACTACCTTGCTGCTGGACATAACAAGAGTGGAGTGTATAATCTCACCGTTTTTGATGGAAAAGAGCAGCAACCGGTCGCTGCCTACTGCGACATGAATGTGCCCTCAGAGGGAGGCTACACTGTCATTCAGCAGTATGATTTGTTTTCATCTGCTAGCCTCATTGGCGTGACACAAAAAGAGGGCAGCAAGTTACAGCGCCCAGGTCCCCTCGGCGGCGGGGGACAGAGGCGGAGGTCTGCAGGGGAAGGGATATCTGTCTGTCACAGTCTGAAATACAAGAAATACGTGTAAAACAGCAAAATTAAAATATTAAGAACAAATTAGCCACTTAAGACAGCCTTTTTGAGAAAATCAAGAAAAGTTTTAGAAGGCAAGGGCACTTTTTTTTCTGACCCCCATTTTTTATGATTGGATATTGAAAAGCCAAAAAAATAAAACACTGCATACTTGTACGTGGTGTCTAAAAACTGGCAAAAATGGCAATTTTTGGAGATTTGGTGGTATTCCAGATCCATAATTTATGAATATGCCATAAATTTATGTATTTTTGAAATCTATTCCCAAAGTGGACCCAAAATCAAAAAAAATAAAGCCAATTTTATAAAATTATTTTCATGATTTGTACCTCATTAAAAATCGAAAAAAAATTATATAAAGGTTTTTGGCATGGCAGGGATTTGTTTAGCACTGAATTTGCAAACGAATGGGGCAGGCCACGAGGATAAAAGGGCAAATGGCTGGGGGCAATCTGGTGATACAAGAAGGCAATTGGATTGGAGGAGTATATGTGGGCTGCATGGGTAACGGCTGGGGGGCAATCTGGTGATAGAAGAAAGCAAATGGTTGTAGGGGGGGCATATGGATTGGAGGAATGAAAGTACCAAGGTTTTTATTTTTCACCAAAGCCCAGCCAACTGCTACCAGAAAAACCGAAGCATTCCCGAAGACCTTGCCGCACTGCTTCTTCATTCTCCTCCTTCTCCGCCAGAACAGGGACGCTTCCACTAGAATTTTTCATTTTTTCCATTAAAACTTCTGCCTAACGCTTAAACCTGCAGCTTAGGTTTTGTCGAATGTGCCGGTCGACATTGTCTGTTCGGCTCATCCGAATGCCGCAGACACTACAGGCATACGGCTTGAGACGAAGGCAAACGACCACATGCCTGCCCTGAAACATGGCCTCAACCGCAAGAATAGTCTAAATTCTTTTAAGGGTTTTTAAAAGCACTTATTGTTTTTGACTATCAGCTGGCAGCGTCGACACTCGATGCCTTCTTTTCCTTCTCTATTATTTGGGCTCGGCTGGTAGCTGTTGAAATTGTTAGCCTGCTCGAAAATTGGCTCAATGTCGCATTTCGTTGAGATTCGAGATTTATTCTCCAAAGTAATCTTGCCGCAATCCTGCTCTTCGTGCAGAACGGCTTTAGGACTTAGCGATGCTAGCTGCCACATGGGTATTTCTAGCTGAGGGGAGCCGTGGTTTTCGAAGAAGGCATGGTAGGCCACTTTTCTGGGCTCGCCGGAGCTGAATGGGCAGTCAGGGCAGCGCCATTGAAGACTTGATGCAGAATGGGTGTGGTGAAAAGCTGCAGTGTGAAGTACCAGCTCACCCAGAGGTAGACTTAAAAGACATCGGCTGCATTGCATTTTCTTTTTTGAAACCATAATGCCCAAACTACAATGAACTACTCTGTGTGTTCAACACTTTATTGCAATATCGTGAATCCCAGATCTGTGGAAAATCGGTGACAAATAAAAAACATTTTCAAATTTCTTTGGAGCTTACTAATTGTGGCATTTCCTTATCCAATTTGGAGTCATTTTATCGATATATGATAGATTAGCATTATAAGGTTTGGAGGTGGAAAACTGTTCAAGGGTAATCAAGTTTTCAAAATCGTTTGGTATTTTTTTTCCTGAAGAATGTATGTTGCAGTCTTCATTTAAAAATATAATTATAGGGAAGAATATTTATTTTTTTTGTTTTTGACAACAAACTTTTTTTCTAACGTTTTAACGTTTTAACTATCACAAATAAACAACTTTTGATTTTTTACCAATATACTTTCAAATATACCGCCTATGTCTGTTTCTCAATTTCGATGAAGATTTAGAATTAATAAGTTGATTAACGAACTTAGTCCCATGCTGAGGATAATCTCTTTACTCATTAAAAACAAAAAAAGAAAAAAATGCCAAAAATTGCATTAGTGAGCCTCTATTTTTGCTCAAATTGGGGGATAAAAAGGCATGAGAGTTCGAAATCCTCATTAAAATTGATCACTTTTGCTGTTCACAAAAACGCCTTTCAATGACAGGTCTCAGCAAATGTGCGAATTACTTCAAATCCTCTGGTGCCCGTACGTAAAATTAGGGTTAGTTTTTTTGCGAATAAAAAACTAACAGGGACTTCTTTCCTATCCTTTATTTTGATAGAAAAATAAAATGGGAACTTATGGTGATTGGTTCTTTCACTCTTTTTGATATTAAACAAGACCATGCCCAATTGAGAATTGCATATAGTCACGGGGATGTATAAACCTAACACAAAAATAGTTCAAGCTGTGCGTGGCTCAAAACCGATCGAGCTTTTGGCTCAAATGCCCCCTTTCGGACAATGCCAGAACGGTCCTATATGGCAAGTATGGCATGAAATAGTGTCTAATTATAGGAGGCAAAGAGTGGGAACTCGTCGGTGAATGTATCGAGCGACGTGGCGCCGCCACCCTACGATGCTGTCGTGCGAACCACCACCACCCGCCTCGAACCCAACACCCCCATGCGCCCCAAAGCCCAGCCCCCACACTCCAGTACGGCTGTCTGAACACTTTTACCCTTTCGCTTTGTTTGTGCTCCATCAAATTATGCCCTGGTGCCCGCCGGTAGCTCTCCTTCTCACATACTGCCACTACTTGTTTTTCTATCATTTCAAGGTCTCAGCAAAATATTCTCAGCTGTCAGCGAAAGATAAACGACCGGAAGCTTAAATTGAAAACGTTGAAAACATTCATGAAAACGTTTTTCAGCTAAAATTAATTACTAGCTCTTACTTTTGAAATAGTTTGCATAGCATTGTTAAAGGTTGTTGGAATTATGAGTTAATAGGAAAAAAGGGCAAACAAGGTGCTCAAATGTGCAATTTACAAGGCAGATGGTCTATTAAATAACCAGAAATTTGGTAATTATCTAATATTAAATATTTTCCCGCTCTCATCTTTAATGATGTGCCCATTACTGCGTATTTCCAGCGCTCCATTCAGCAGCAGAGCTTCCTTTTTCTGATTTTCTTTGCTTCTATCATAGACCATTAATCTTAACAATTCTTCAGGAAACCGATTTTTAACATAAGCAAAAATAAGCTTCCAGCGATCTAGTTATTATCCTCAAGTCAGCTTAGAAGCTGACTTTTTAAGACAGATTCCCCTCCATTTTTGTAACTATAAGTTCCGAAGCGTAGGAGCAGCTGAGTTGATTAACTCACCGCTCCAGAAGCCCCCAAAAACGAGGCAACAATCGCGAGGAGAACTTTTACCACCTCATGAGCTGCCTGCTAATGACCAGCGGGGCATTCTGCCTCCTGCGCTACAGCCTCTACATCATCGTCCCGTGCCCAGTGTATTTTCCGTCTCTGCACAGCCGCCTGCTTGGACGTCACCACTTCGCAATGATAGGAGAAGTTTGCAGGCATGTGATGCGTTTGCCGCTGTCAAAGTTGGCATTGCTCACATGCCTATGGCCTTAACAAAAAGAACAGGCGACAAAAGCATAAAGCAAATGAATCACAAGAATTCTGGCGCATTAACCGGGCATTGAAGGAAGCGGCGAGGAGATCAAAATAGAGGCTGCCCTTCTGGCCCTCATCCTAGCAAGTCCATCCTTCCATTCTAAGTCTTTGATTAACAGAAAGGCCTCAATTTACCGGCTAGATTGGCAAGGGCCTGGGAGGCATCCACGCCGTAGTCCGAGGCCGTCTGCAGGTCGGAGGCCAGGTGCTCCTCCAGCACCTCCAGCACTTCAACGGGGGGCAGGAGGTGTAAAAGCTCATGCAAAGGCGGTAGAAGAGGCTTCTACATTGCTGCTGGAGCTCTGGAGAGTCGTGTAGGAGGACTCTGTAGGAGGCGGGGTCAGTCCGCTTCAGCGGGGCCCAAGCACGTTTCAGCGGCTGCCAGGCTCGCTTCAGCGGTGACCAGCCTTCAGAACCCCAGGCTAGTGTGTGAGCTTGGAGGCAGGTTTAGAGAAGAGGGGATGGAAAAGAACGGCAGGACGACATGGACAGGGGCTCAGGAAAACCGGCGCGTTTGAAGACGAGGGGTAGGACGGGGGAGGCGAGAAAGCGTCCCTCGGGGTCGGCGGCCTCCGCGCTGCGTTTGAGGCTGATGACGGGCATACGTTTGCGGAAGTCGATCTGGGGCATCCTTTTGCGAAAGTTGATTTCCGGCATCCGCTTCCGGAAGTTGATCTCCGGCATCCGCTTCTGCAGGGCTGCCAGCGCTGTAGCGTCGGGGTCCTGAAGGAGGCGGCAGCTTTGAGGGATTAGAAGAGTTGGAGAGAGAACCTCGTGAGACTGGCGAAGTTCGGCCAGCTGCTCGCTGACTGCCGCCAACTGCTGCACTATCGAGTCCAGCTCAAATAGGCCTTTCTGGATGCAGGAAAAGCAATTGGTTGGATTAGGAGGCCACTTTGCTCTGCGGTTCACTGGCTGTCGTTGGTGCAGATGAGACTACTTGAGCGAAGGCGGCAGTGAAAAGAAGCAGAGTCATCCCAACCGTGGCGGACATGCCTGAAATCCTAGCTGATAGTAGCGGGGATATTAGATTGGATAGGAAGGGCAGGGGATAGGGGAGGAGGAATGGAGGAGGCGGGAGGGGGAATGGTTGATAAGAGCCGGAGAGCTGCTATGAGGCTGAGCAAACGCTGCGGCGTTGACTTTTAAAGGCCTGGCTTGTGCGCTGTTTGCGGTGCTGTTTGCCTCGCGGATTTCATTTGACCCCACGCCTTCACGCCAAGCAGGCCTGGGCAGACCTCAGCCCACATTCTCAGCCTTCCTCTCTCCACACCTACCTTCTTTGTCACCCCTTCCGTCCAATCTGACGTCAAGGCACTATCTTTCAAACTGACGCTTTCTTCTGTCCACTTGTCCGCCTACACTGCTCTGACTCAGCAAATCCAAGCTCCATGATATCATTTACTTTATGGCTTGAGCGAAGAGAACGGTCGATTTGTGTGCCGAAGTGCCAGAAGCACCAATAAAAGGTTCAATCTAGGAATGAACAGTTGAGGGAAGCCGTATTCATGCCGCTTTCGGGTGGGCACTGGAATACTCGAGCAAATTCAGAGTACAGTGCCAAAGCAACGTCCACTCGCAGTCCTGGCATAAACCCATCATCAACATTGTCACAAACGAGAAGAATAGCAACTTGAAGTGGCATGCTGCTCCGGCTCCAGAACATTTCGTCCATCTTCGCAGTACTGGCTAGCATAGGCATAAAAGAACATCTTCTGCTCGTCATTGCCTGTAAGGAGAAGGAGGAATGGATGAGTTTGTGAAAAGGGCCGTAAACTAGGCTGGGTTTTGAGAAAGGCTTGAAAAGCCCAGCGGATGCCGGCGTCTGCCATGTCCTCATTCCAGGTAACGCTGCTGTTCCTACACACCTCATCAGACCTACACTCACTCTCCACGTAGTCCTGCAAAAAGCCATGCAGTGTTGGTAACAGCAAATTTATGTTTTTTCACTAATTCAATCTAACAGATACCAAAAAATAATTTTCGATTTCTGTCTGCCGTTTGCGACTAAAAAAATTAAACAATTAATTCTTGGAAAGAATGCTTGGAAAATGAAAAGAAGCCTTGATGCAACGAGCTCGTTGCAAAAGAGCCTCTCTAGCCGCAGGGCGAATAACTGCTCCAGGCCGAAGCAGGCGATTGCTGAGCGCATGCGTAAACTCGTGGCCCAGGGTTGCTCCTGCACCTAGCAGCTCCAATCAAGCCTATAGCCCAGAGGCATTGCAACCAAGCAGGCCGTAGCGGACCGGGGTTGGATAGGCAGAATGGGCCATGGGTGGGTGGAAGCGTGCCAGACTCAGCACCAGGCTGTCCTCGAAGCCCAATTTATCAGCTGAAATCAGTTTATTAGTTAAATCAGTTTATCAGTCGATCATTTAACAGCTTATTGGATGAGAAAAGGAAAGAGGTGAGGAGACCGGTGATGAAGAAAGCGCGAGGAAAGTCCAGGCGATGATGCTCCATGTGGAAGAGGACGCGGGCCCAGTGCTGGCGGGTGAGAGACTTTCGTAAAATTATCTTTTCGTAAAAAGCCCGCCGGTCAGATTCAAATGATCTAGCTAAAATTTACGACATATCAAATCATTGGTGAATCTTATTGCAATACCGATTCGCAGCAATTTGCTGGTGGAATAGGAGGAGCGGAGTCTTGGTATGGAGGCGTAGAAAGCAGTGAGATTGCCCCTAGGACGCCCGTAGTAAGATTTGATGTCTGTCAGTTTCTGAACTAGACGCTCCCGGCTTATGTCATCCAGTCCACTCATTTCCAAGATGCCCCGAATGAACTCCACTTGAATCTCGATTCGCAGTTCCTGGCATAGGATCGGGTGAAGGAAGAGAATTAGAAACGAAAATGGATAAATACTCACGTCAATTTCTTTGTAAGACAAAAGTGGATAGGTCCAGAGAAGGTCGACTAATGCCCATCGCAGCAGATGTTCTTTGCTCATTAGCCGCCGCTTAATCAGTTTTAGACGTTTAGCGGTATCCCCTAAAAACTTTCAACAATTGAATTTATTCATTGATTTTAACAAGTCTGATAATGTGACCATAGACAAGGAGGACGATTAGAAGGCTCCCTGGCCCCTCACATCGGCAAATCGGACCTATCACATCGTGAAAAAGCAAGGTCCCAAAACCCATCCCAAACACGAATTGGAACTATCACATCGTGCAAGTGGCGCCGATGCGATAGATCCAACTGCTGGGGGACCATAACATTGGGGATCTATCACATCGGCGGCAGTTGGGGGCCTGGTCGTCATCACCATGGTAGACGCCACCGACGCCGTCGGTGACGACGACGGTGGTGACGAGGATGCTGGTGATGGCGGTGGGGTCAATGTGAAAAGTTTTAGGAGTGAAATTATCACATCGATGTGATGGGTCCATGTAGCCTGATTCTATCACATCGGCCTGTTAGGGATAGAGGAGGAGGGACGCTGATGTGATAAGTTTGCCAGACTGGGATCTATCACATCAGCCTGTTAGGGATAGAGGAGGAGGGAGGGCCGGTTTTGGGCCTAGGGCCTTCTGCCCTGGGAAGACATGCCTTTTTGTGTGTGAAGGGGAATGCAAATGAAGATGGTCATTTGACAGCGGGATGCAACCTTGGGTTCAGCCCTCCCTGTCCCAGCCTTGTCACTTGTTGTCACTTACCCTGCAACTGATACTACAAGTGGTGCCCTTCTCTGCTCTGCATCTACATCGATACTCCAGTCATCATCAAACAAGGTTATTTAGTGGATCTATCACATCGATTCGATGCTGAGGCTTTTATGAAGCATGATTAATTTTCTGATCTATCACATCGCCTCGAATTTTGCCCTATTCAGGTCAAAATTAATGATTTTGGAATATTTTTTAAAGTACAAAATCTTCTAAAAAAGCAAGTGGCGATGTGATAGGTCCCTTTCAGATATGATTGGGGACTTATCACATCGATTGGTTGCAGAAACCATGATTTTCATTATCGGCTGACTCCTAGAACCCCTCCCCCAAGCACACCCCTCCCCCAAAGGGATACACCCCTCCCCCAGAATACACCCCTCCCCCAGATACACCCACCCCCCAAGAATTACCCCCCCCCCGAGGTATATATATTGTCAATTTTTTTTTGCCTTAGATATCCATTTTACATATCTCGAAGTTTAACTCAAGGAATGTTTTTTCTTACAACTAAATGCATACTTTTTTTGTTGTCTTCGAGTTAGTCTATACGGATGGCGGGCGATGCCTTGACAGTCGTTACCGCAATATAGGGCGTAGCCACCAAATTTGTCCGGCTCGCGTACAACTAGTTAGTCCTTAACATAGTAGTCCTTACCGAGTTCAATATGTTTTAAGAGCTCACCGAAAGACTATCTATGTTGTACAGAAGCCTTTAAATTGCGACTTCTTGATACTCCTTGGGAGACAAGCCCCTACTCCTGGAGGCTGCGCCCCCATCCGGTATAGACTACTATGTTTCAAAAAAGGGTATTTATTAGTTTAGAAAAATTCCTGGTTTATTTCTAGAATGTCGAGACATTTTGCTAAATTTTTTCATAAGTACTCTTGGGGGGAATCTGGGGGTGATTAGAATTCATTTAACATTCATGCTCCATTATGTGACAAAAGCTGCGATTTCTCCAGATATGAGCTACTGCTATCCAAGTATTTGGTCAAAACAAAATGTAAGTTAATTGCTTTGCGCTATGAGCTTGTCTAACGTGAATATCAGAAAAATGCGTTACGTACAAATTATGCTTCAGCGTTAGCTTGTTTTTAAACTAATAACGCGTAGTTAAAATCGCTGAAATAGGACCATTTCGATTCTATTAAAATCTGTCAAAGTGTTTGTCCTCAGCAGGTTAAATTATAAAAAAATAAAACTAAAGTAATTACTTTTCCTTTGGACGAGGCGCTTAGCGAGCTGAATTCCCCTGTTATCAGCATCCTTTCTCACAGGTTGACTCAGGTATTCCAAAAGCCTACAATAGTATCGTCTAGAAAAAGGAAGATTAGCGTTCCAAACCTGTTTGCCATGCTGTCGCGAATTAAAGTTCGCATCGAAGTTTGACTAAGAATGGAGTGATTGACGCAGAAATGATCGTAGAAACTTTCGCAAGCATCCACGTCCGATTGACGACCTTCCAAGAACTCAGAGAAAAAAAGATCGGATTTGACGGTTTCAGCAAAGATGGTAATCAGAATAATGCTACGCAACATTTTGCGATGTATATGGGGTGGCAAAAAGTGACATCCGGTTTAGCGAGTGCCGAGGCCCAATTACGCTCATCAAAAACATCCTTTACCCATACATCACTCACAGGCATACGAATATCAGTCTGCTTTATGTGGGGTGGAAATCGAAAAAATTACTCTAATTTTAGTCATATATCTTTATGCAACGTTTGTTAAGACAATTTTAGACCAATTTAGGTAATTGTTTTAGAACATGATAAACAACCAATATCATTGCGGTAACAAATGTGTAGGTACACAAGTTTGAATTTTTTGCATTGCTTAGTTTTTACTATATAGAAATTTCAGTAGTATCTATTACGTTCCACACACATTACAAATAGACGGCCAACATCCATCAAAATTAAGATCTAGCAAAAAACATGAAAACACGGCTGACACCTAGTTTCCCCCCCCCCCCATGAGATTACCCCAATGAGGTACCCCCCCAAGAAAGTTAGTCCCCCCAAGAAAGCCCCCCCAAGATTTTCACCTATACCCACACACCCTGCGCTAACGCGTCCCCTAGTTGATACGGCAGTCTAAACAGGGAAATTTGTGTATTGGGGGGGTGGGAACTAGGCGTCAAGTCTTGGGGGGGGACTTGTCGTTGATTTCGATGCCTAGTTCCCCCCCAAGACCCAATTCCACCTATTTTCACCTAGTTTCACCAAAGCCGTATCAACTAGGGGACGAGTTAGCGCAGGATGTGTGTGGTAGGTAAACCCCACCTTCATGGGGACCCCTCCATGGGGGGGGATCCCATGGATGCCGGTACCCCTCCATGGGGGGGATTCCATGGGGGAAAATAGGTGTCAGCCGAAAACACACCTACCGGGGGTAGTAAGTCTTCGTAATAAACGTCTATACACTTATAACCGGCCAAACAAGGGATAAAACTTACTGAAAATTGGTCAGAAGTTACCTGTAACAGTCTAGTACAATGTGTTAAAATTCCGTTTCAATACTTTTTTCAGCACCATTGACACAAATAAAAAAAGAAGGACAATCAAAGCTAATCAAATTCGTACTGTGTCTTAAACTTCATTTTCTTCAATCCATGGGCCAGCGGCAGACGAATATGTTAGCATCAGACACGCAAATCCATTTAGAAAGGGGCGATGGCAACACAAGCTATCGGGTGCAACTTAACCCACTCAACTCAATAAAACCCTAAGCTTAAACCTAAAATGAGCCCTAAAAAAGAAAGGGAAGCGTCACCCAGCAATATGTTAGCATCACATACGCAAATCCTTATACGAAGGGGCGATGGCAACACAATCTATCAGGTGCAACTTAACCCACTCAACTCAATAAAACCCTAAGCTTAAACCTAAAATGAGCCCTAAAAAAGAAAGGGAAGCGTCGCCCAGCAATATGTTAGAATCACACACGCAAATCCTTATAAGAAGTGGCGATGCCAACACAAGCTATCGGGTGCTACTTAACCCACTCAACTCAATAAAACCCTATGCTTAAACCTAAAATGAGCCCTAAAAAAGAAAGGGAAGCGTCGCCCAGCAATATGTTAGCATCACACACGCAAATCCTTATAGGAAGGGGCGATGGCAACACAAGCTATCGGGTGCAACTTAACCCACTCAACTCAATAAAACCCTAAGCTTAAACCTAAAATGAGCCCTAAAAAAGAAAGGGAAGCGTCACCCAGCAATATGTTAGCATCACACACGCAAATCCTTATAGGAAGGGGCGATGGCAACACAATCTATCAGGTGCAACTTATCCCACTCAACTCAATAAAACCCTAAGCTTAAACCTAAAATGAGCCCTAAAAAAGAAAGGGAAGCGTCGCCCAGCAATATGTTAGCATAACACACGCAAATCCTTATAAGAAGTGGCGATGCCAACACAAGCTATCGGGTGCAACTTAACCCACTCAACTCAATAAAACCCTAAGCTTAAACCTAAAATGAGCCCTAAAAAAGAAAGGGAAGCGTCGCCCAGCAATATGTTAGCATCACACACGCAAATCCTTATAGGAAGGGGCGATGGCAACACAAGCTATCGGGTGCAACTTAACCCACTCAACTCAATAAAACCCTAAGCTTAAACCTAAAATGAGCCCTAAAAAAGAAAAGGAAGCGTCGCCCAGCAATATGTTAGCATCACACACGCAAATCCTTATAGGAAGGGGTGATGGCAACACAAGCTATCGGGTGCAACTTAACCCACTCAACTCAATAAAACCCTAAGCTTAAACCTAAAATGAGCCCTAAAAAAGAAAGGGAAGCGTCGCCCAGCAATATGTTAGCATCACACACGCAAATCCTTATAGGAAGGGGCGATGGCAACACAAGCTATCGGGTGCAACTTAACCCACTCAACTCAATAAAACCCTAAGCTTAAACCTAAAATGAGCCCTAAAAAAGAAAGGGAAGCGTCGCCCAGCAATATGTTAGCATCACACACGCAAATCCTTATAGGAAGGGGCGATGGCAACACAAGCTATCGGGTGCAACTTAACCCACTCAACTCAATAAAACCCTAAGCTTAAACCTAAAATGAGCCCTAAAAAAAAAAAGGGAAGCGTCGCCCAGCAATATGTTAGCATCACACACGCAAATCCTTATAGGAAGGGGCGATGGCAACACAAGCTATCGGGTGCAACTTAACCCACTCAACTCAATAAAACCCTAAGCTTAAACCTAAAATGAGCCCTAAAAAAGAAAGGGAAGCGTCGCCCAGCAATATGTTAGCATCACACACGCAAATCCTTATAGGAAGGGGCGATGGCAACACAAGCTATCGGGTGCAACTTAACCCACTCAACTCAATAAAACCCTAAGCTTAAACCTAAAATGAGCCCTAAAAAAGAAAGGGAAGCGTCGCCCAGCAATATGTTAGCATCACACACGCAAATCCTTATAGGAAGGGGCGATGGCAACACAAGCTATCGAGTGCAACTTAACCCACTCAACTCAATAAAACCCTAAGCTTAAACCTAAAATGAGCCCTAAAAAAGAAAGGGAAGCGTCGCCCAGCAATATGTTAGCATCACACACGCAAATCCTTATAGGAAGGGGCGATGGCAACACAAGCTATCGGGTGCAACTTAACCCACTCAACTCAATAAAACCCTAAGCTTAAACCTAAAATGAGCCCTAAAAAAGAAAGGGAAGCGTCGCCCAGCAATATGTTAGCATCACACACGCAAATCCTTATAGGAAGGGGCGATGGCAACACAAGCTATCGGGTGCAACTTAACCCACTCAACTCAATAAAACCCTAAGCTTAAACCTAAAATGAGCCCTAAAAAAGAGAGGGAAGCGTCGCCCAGCAATATGTTAGCATCACACACGCAAATCCTTATAGGAAGGGGCGATGGCAACACAAGCTATCGAGTGCAACTTAACCCACTCAACTCAATAAAACCCTAAGCTTAAACCTAAAATGAGCCCTAAAAAAGAAAGGGAAGCGTCGCCCAGCAATATGTTAGCATCACACACGCAAATCCTTATAGGAAGGGGCGATGGCAACACAAGCTATCGGGTGCAACTTAACCCACTCAACTCAATAAAACCCTAAGCTTAAACCTAAAATGAGCCCTAAAAAAGAAAGGGAAGCGTCGCCCAGCAATATGTTAGCATCACACACGCAAATCCTTATAGGAAGGGGCGATGGCAACACAATCTATCAGGTGCAACTTAACCCACTCAACTCAATAAAACCCTAAGCTTAAACCTAAAATGAGCCCTAAAAAAGAAAGGGAAGCGTCGCCCAGCAATATGTTAGCATCACACACGCAAATCCTTATAGGAAGGGGCGATGGCAACACAAGCTATCGGGTGCAACTTAACCCACTCAACTCAATAAAACCCTAAGCTTAAACCTAAAATGAGCCCTAAAAAAGAAAGGGAAGCGTCACCCAGCAATATGTTAGCATCACACACGCAAATCCTTATAGGAAGGGGCGATGGCAACACAATCTATCAGGTGCAACTTAACCCACTCAACTCAATAAAACCCTAAGCTTAAAAAAATTAATGAACCCTAAACTTAATTTTTGCCCTATACCCTACCAGTGAATTGTTTTCAAAAAAATTGGCTAACCTGGTTAATTGATCCGGCTAGAGCGTAGCCCAGTCCCGTCGTCTCGGCGCAGCGTTGGTTGTCGCCATTTCATTACAGTCATTCAGCATCGCACATCCCTGCAGCATACAGCCACCATCGTTTTTACCGCTTTCCTAAAATTCATAATTTTAAGCTGTTCAGGCACATTCACTAATGTTAGCTAAACTAAACTATTTGTGCTTGATGTTTACATGTTGGTAACTTCTAGAGCTAGTTCTTTGATGTCCACCTTTCCCCGTTTTTTCTTGTTCGAACGAAAGAGATTTAAGCTTCTTCTTTAAGTCGAAATGTGCTTGATGAATAAGGCCATTGATGAGTGTTCTGTGATTATTGATTAGCAGCTATCGTCCTGCATCGTTGACCCATCTCGACAGCATGTAGCCATTGTCCAAGATGCGTTCCTAAAAGTTGTCAAGTTAATTAATCCAGGCAAAATTATAATCATTTCTTAAACTTTTTTTCTCTGAAGTCTTGAAACTATTCGCTGTCATGTAATTTGCCATCGCCATTCATTCTATTATCCGAAATCTTTCCAGGATTAGACTACGTTTTTTGCGCGGCCGAAGGCCGCCTGCCGCGGAGGGCAGGGCAGTCAGAGCTCCGTAGGCCGGAGGGCATGGGTGCGGAGGCCCCGGAGCGTAGCCCAGCATGCGAAGCATGCTAGGCGAAGCGTAGGGGCCGTAGCACCCGTGCCCGGAGGCCGAAGGAGCTCTGGCGCCCTGTCCGAAGCGGCGGGCGGCCAAGGCCAGCTTAAGCAGTTACCCCATTTTTGCGTCCGTCTGTCCGCATATATCTATATATTGGGCTGGCGCGAGGGAGCGTAGCGACCGTCAGCGCCCAGCCCCTCTTTTCGACCTAGGTGTACGTTTTTGGGGTTATTGCTAGATCTCAATTTTGATAAGGCTGCTGCTTGTCACAAAAAGCTCCAATCGTTTTAATTCTTTTTGCAATGGAAAGAGCAACATCGAATTGACTATAGTTTATCTCTTGACTTTTGCCCAAAACTATTTATTTAACAATGAAAAATGCCAAAAACCATTTGTCCGAACTCCTCCTTCTTCTCCTTCTCCTTCTGCTCCGCATCTATTCAATGGACGATAGTAGGTATTCATTTTATCCCCCCGCCCCCTGCCCCCGGTCACTGGGCTTTATCATATAGGCATTTATTGATAAATCTGAAGTTGGGTTAAGGTGGCATATGCCCCAGTGGTGTAGTGGTGTACGCGATTGGTCAGATGAATGATCCTGGCAGGTTTGAATCCTTCTCAAGCATTCTTTTTTATTTTTGTCTCTTTAAAGTTGAGAAAACAAATGGTATCATCGGAAGGCCTAATGTAAAGCTCTGTTTTCCCAAAAATCGATTCTCCTAAACAAAATCTAAGAAAACTTCTCAAAAATTTTTATGTTGGCCCATAGATTTGCATTGTAATTTCCGATTTGAAAATTTCTTTAAAGTTTTTGTTTTTTATTTATCTAATAGAATCTTAGCTAAATATATAACCAACATTATAAAATTTGTATTTATACATTGTATACTATATTAAAAGTGGAAGAAATATCTGGTACCATCGGCAGGCCAAATGTGGGTCTCTTTTCTCCAAAATTTGCAATTGACTCGAGTAAAAAGTAAAGGAAATACATTTTATACTAGTGGAATCTGCTGCGTCATCTGCATTTTGTTTTTGGGCGCGCATGGAAAGAGACAATGATCTGCGCGCCAAAAACAAAATGCAACTGTCCAAGCAGCAGATTCCACTAGTATAAAATGTATTTCCTTTACTTTTTACTCGAGTCAATTGCAAATTTTGGAGAAAAGAGACCCACATTTGGCCTGCCGATGGTACCAGATATATATATGTGTCTTTCCGAGGCCCGTACTCCGCGGTTTTTCAACGAAATTGGCTAATTTTTTGCATGAAGGTCTGCCTGGGTGGTATCTCCAGGCCATTTTTTGCGCTTGGCGTAATTTTGCGTTTTTCGCCCAAAACCTAAAATTTTGATGTTTCAAAGTACCAAAAATCATAAATCGCTGGTTTTTCAATGAAATCAGCTGATTTTTTGCAGGTACGTCCGTCAAGGTGATTTATTGAAGCTGGCAAAATGAATTTTCAAAATACTTGTTATTTCTCAATTTATGGCCAAAAACCTAAAATCTTGATGTTTCAAAAATTTGAACATCCATAAATCGTTGGTTTTTCAATGAAATCAGTTGAATTAGAATATGTCATGGTGATATCTTGAAGTTGATATTAGAACTTTTTGACACATTTATTAATTCATGATTTACAGTCAAAAACCTAAAATCTTGATGTTTCAAAAATTCGAACCTCCATAAATTTATGGTTTTTCAATAAACTTAGCTTAATTTTGGCAGATACGTTTGCTGCGGCGGTATCATGAAGCAGTTAAAATGAATTATTGCTAAGCTTATTACTTGGAACAAAGGCCGCGCATCTTGGCAACAGCCGAGAATACCTTGTTTAAATAGGTAGATCTTCTGCTTCGTCAACTTTTTCGATGATTCCATTCCATTTTTTTTTGTTTTCTGACCTTTGGTATTTATGCTTTCTTTAATTTGCTATTTCATTAACAAACTTTCATTAAGAAGTCTTTGGTTGCCCTTGCTTTAAACATGAATTTTTTGCTGAACCTATTCGGAACGTTAATTTAATGGCACCAAGAAATGTCTCTCAATTTTGGCATCTTGAGGAGGACCAGACCATCAAAGTTTCGCATTTAGGCTTGACCAGCAAAACTGTTCAAGCTAATTGCGTGACGGTGACTTTGAGCATTTCCTTATTTGGCCAAGCTGCGCTCTGACAACACTCAGCCGCTCACTGAAAAGTGCAAGACGGGAGGAGTAGGAGATGGGAGAGTGTCGCTTGCTGGATGGACGGTGTTTGCTGGATGAGCGGTGCGAGGATGGAGAGGGGCGCCGATGGGGAGAGTGTCGGGAGGATGAGTGCCGGGAATTGCGACTGGACTCACGGCGCTGAGCAGTGTGCTTGCTGCGATCGTGGTCGGAGGAGTAGGGGGGGTTGGACGAGGAAGGGGCGCGGGGCTCCTTGGGGCGGGCACCACCAGGGTAGAGTACACGGCGATGAGGAGTTGGTGAAGCCGTGGCACGCACAGTGTCCTCTTCTACTGGCACCTCTCGGAGGTCGCTGTCCTCAGGGGCATCGACGTCGATGTGGTCCCCGTTGATGGTCGGATTGGAGGAGTGGTGGGATTCGATGGCGGTGGCCGCGGAGTCGCTCTTCTGTGCGGGCGGGCAGTCCATGTCCATGTCCTCCACGTCCACGGACTGCTCCGTCACCACGCTGCGCGCGTCCTCAAATGTCTCCTCTTCCTCCACAGGTGAGGTGCCCTGAGTTGCTTCAGCCGCCTCCAGCTGCTCATGCAACTGTCGCTTGTACTCTGTCTCCTCAGAGACGTCAGCCTCTCGCAGCTGTGCCCTTTTCTGCGCTTGCAGGGTCTCGTCGGCGATGTGCGCCGCCATGTGGTCCCGAATCTGCTCGGTCCAGCGCCCTAAATGCTCGCCCATGCTGTCCTGGCAGAAGTAGCTGAGGACGGCGTGCTTGTCCAAGATGGAGTCCAAGGTGGCGGTGGTGTGGCAGAGCTTGGAGAGGATCTCGGCGAAGATGTCCGGCTGGAACCAGGTGCGCTTGTGCAGCGGGATGGGACTCACGTCCGGCTGTACCTGCCCTTCTACCAACCTCTGAAGCCCTTGGAAGCAGACAGAGCGGAGTGTGTTGGGAATGAGCCGTCTGCAGGAGTGTAGGAGGGAGACGACGGCGGCGGCGAGCTTGGGGGTGTTGCAGATGGAGGCGAGGAGATGGCGGGAGAAGTCGGAGCCCGTCGCCAGCATCCACCAGATGAACTGGATCTGCCAGGAGCGCTTCTGTGTGAACTGTGTCTGAAGGTAGTCGGGGTCGTAGCGGAAGAGCTTGTCCGTGAAGTCCGTGTAGAGCTGGACGGAGTCGAAGTTGGCGCGGTAGAAGACGTCGAAGCCGAAGTCGGGCGCCCAGTAGAAGCGCATGTTGTCCATGAGGGTGATGACGTCGTCGGCGACGCGCTCTGGACCGTCGATCAGCTTCCTGCGAAGGAGGCGGATGAGGGGCTTGAGGGTGCACTTGAAGGGGATGCGGTGGAGCATGATGTGGAGGAAGTAGTAGAAGAGGACGGAGATGAAGCCGTCCTGGTCCTTGTCCACCACGATCGTGAGGTTCTGCACCGCCTCCAGCATGTCCGTGATGTTGTGTCCGTTCTTGCCGTCAGTGCGCAGCCAGCAGGCGGCCACCTTGCGCATGAGGGAGAGGAAATCCCGCTCAGCCGGAGAGTCCACCTGGTCTGAAAAGAGACGGAGGCAGGCCTTGTAGATGGGGTCGGATTCCTGGACGTGTTCGCGGAACTGGAAGCCGGAGAGGACGTTGTCCAGGGTCCAGGTGACCTGCTGCGGTGCCTCGGAGGCTTCGGAGGTGTCCAAGAAGTCCACGGAGGAGGAGTCCGCCTCATTCACCGTGTCCGACCAAGAGCCGCCTCTGAGCATTGGCATGCGCAGGTTGGTGACGGAAATGTCCTTGAGGCAGGCCGGAGCTGAGCTGGAAGGAGTAGACGGAGCCTCCGTCGCCGACGCCTCTGTCTCGGGGTCCGCAATTTGCAGCGGCGTTTCGGAATCGCCCTCTTCTGCTGCCGGAGTGGGGAGAGAAGGAGAGGGGGATGAAGACCGTTGGAGAGGAGGGGATGGAGGGGTAGGAGTGACGGTGGAAGCGGTGTCCTTGGCGGCCTCCGCGTCGGTGTCCTTGCTGCCCTCGGCGTCGGTCTCCATGTCCTTAGCCGCCAGGTCGAGCTCCATCGTTTCCGTAGTGGGAGTGGTGGGATTGGATGGGCTGGTGGGAAGAGGAGTGGAACTGGATGGAGGGCGAGGCTCTGGGCCGTATGCGCGGCCGACGAAGGCCTCCAGTGCCGCCGCTTCCTCCGTCTCGTCCTCTGTCCAAAAGCCTGATGTGGATGAAGGATCTTTGGAGGAGGATGGTTGGGCTGTCTTGGTGGCCTTGGGCGGAGTCGCAGACTGGCTTGAGGCCGAATCGGTGCCGGAGTTTGTCGGATTGGGAGAGGAGCCCTTGGGAGGCCGAGTGCGTTTGCCAGTGGAGGTGGCGGAAGCACTGCCCTTGTTGGTGCGCTTGCTGCGGCGGGGCCCTTCGGAGTCCTTGGCGACGATGACCTGGCGCGCGGTGAGCTGAAGCTCGGCCACCTTCTCCGGGTCCACCACCAACTCCGGCTCTGGCACTACTGCAGTCGATGCTTTGCCCTGTAACAATTTCTTCATAGTCAGCCACTCATCCTGAATCAGTAAGTATGTTTCGTATTGGGAAGTGCCCAAAACTGACGTGCCCTTATCCTGAATAAAGCCAGAGGGTAAGTCATTGGCCAAAGGCTTTCCAGACAGGTATCCGTCAGTGCATACTGCAAAATTGCAGTCCTCTTCAGCACACTGCAAGTGATTCATGCTGAGCCAGTATCGATCCCACAAACGACGGCACCCAGGACAGAAAAGGTCGGAGTTGGCCAGGACATTGTAGACCAAAGTCATGTCAAGATTAGGGCGGCCTCCTGGATGACATGCACAGTCCCATAACACAGACTCCCGGGGAGCGTTAATGGATGGTTGACTGAAGCGACGCATGACAGGAATGGCGTTGAGGATGAGGCCGGACTCGGTGGAGATGGTGACGGTGGAGACGTCGAGGCCCAGGTCGCGGCGGGTGAGGTAGCGGGGCCGCTTGTGGTTCGGGTTCAGGTAGCCCAATTCCTGCGGCTCTTTCGTGTTTGTCTGCGCCACCATGGTGTATGAACGGCCGTCCACCCTACTCGAACCTGTCATCATGCCACAGAAACTAGTAGCGCCTGTATAGGTGGAGCCAGGAATGAGTTGTGCAGGTGGGAAAAGATCCGAGGATGTGTTAGGGAAAGAGTAGGAAGGAGGAGGAGGAGCGGATGTGAGGGTGTGAGTGGAATGGTTAGGAGGAGGAGGAGGAGGTAGGGCCGGTGGAGCAGGGCTGGGAGGAAATTGAATGAGCGGGTGCGCTTGCACGCCCGAGACGCCCTTGAACTGCGGACAGATCCACACTGGATGCCCAGACTCACCACACAAAGAACAAGCCTTTCGACACTCCATCTCATGATGCCCTCGTGTGTTACAATTGGCGCAAGGACGGGCACAATTGCGACGAGTATGGCCAAGTTCACCACAAAGATGGCATGGGCCGTATGAACGGCGGTTTTGACCATTTGAATTGGAATCGCGCCCTGCATTCTGCCCTGAGTTTGAACGATCGCGGTTTTTGTTTTGCCCTTGATTGCGATTGTTGTTCTGCCCAGAATTTCGCCCGTTGTTTTGCCCAGAAGGCTGCTGAGCCTTGGTCTTTTTGAGCTCCTGTTGTTGCCAATAGTCGCTAGGAGTCTGATTGGAAGCCGCCCCGCAAGAGACAGAAGCAGCAGAGACCTGGGCAGGATTCTGGGCCAGGAGGACGTAGTCGCCGGAGGCGGCGGGGAAGACGGGCGCGGACGCGGGCACCGGCGCCGGCAACGCAATGCCCTGTTTCTTCTTCTGGAGCAGGCGCTCTGCAATGTGCACCGCCTTTTGCATGGTGTCAGGAAATAGCCACTCCGCACTGTTTCGAACATCCGCTGGAAGGCCTTCCATAAATTTGTCCTTCATAATCGGCTCCAAACTGTAAGAAGGGGTGCCAGGCCAAACCAATTCAGCCGCATTTTGGATACGCAAAGCAAACTCATGGGGCGTTTCCTCTTTTCGCATGCTAAGCGAAGAATAGGCCGAATAGCGTTGTTGTTGGAATTGGGGCTGAGAAAAGTGCTCCATCAATGCCTTTTTCAAATAGTCGAAATGCCAGGAATATTGGATGGGAAGGGATTGGAAAAAGCGTCTGGCCTCGCCCTGCAATCGGGGAACCAAAAATTGGGCCCTGCGCCTAGGACAGTATAGATATTGCTGTTCGCAAGCCAAGTCGAATCGGCGGAAAAAATCCGCTGCTGATTCAGAAAGCCCATCAAAGCCCTTAGCGTTTTTCAATTCTTCCCCAAAAGCCGTCTCAAAAGTGCGACACTCCTTGGGTTTTGGAGCCGCAGGATCAGTACACTGATAGCAAGTGCAGACTGAGAATGGGGCAGGTTGAGTGTAAGGATTGGGAGCCGGACGGGGAACTAAGGCCTGTGGGACTGCTGCAGGAGGGTCTCTTTGAGGAGTATCTGGTTGATGGACTTGAGGTCGGGCCTCCTCATGCGCAACATGCACATTGGGTGGAGGAGGGAGTGGGGTACCTTCACGACGGGGTCGTGGGGGTCGGACTCCTGGAGGAGGCATGTCTGGATGCGGAGCGTCCGCATGGCCCTGAGCTGCAGCACCGTCTCCGACCGTGGCACCGTCCACGCTGCCATTTAGACAGAGCCTCTTGCGAAGGGGTACGGTGTATGGGGGATGTTTGAGGAGGAGGGTTTGGAGGTGCGGTTTGGCACTGTATTGGTGTAGGCTGTGCTTGGCTCGCCAGTAATGCTATTGCCTCGTGTTTCGCTATTAGCCTCTCCGTTATAGCGTCCAAATCTGCTTCGGTAATGCCTGTGGAGGGAGGAAAGGTAGGTGGACGTGAACGGGTAGGAGTAGTAGCTTGTGTAGAGGGGGGCGCAATGGAAAGTTGAGATATGTGCGCCAAAGAAGCCAAAGAGTTTTCCGGCGGCGTAGCGCCTGTCCACTGATGGAAAGAAGACGAGGGAATACCCGAAACGCCATCTGTCCAGCCTCCACTGTGGTGTGACTGTGCAAGTTGCCTTTTTGCCCTTTCATGCAGGCTTCTTTCTGCTGAAATGCGGACAGAAACATCATCATCCGGCGTAGGTGAAGCAGTGGCTCGTTCGTGCCAATCATCTGCAGGCTCCGCCTCGTTCACACCTGCAAGCTGCCTTGCAATGCTTTGGCCTCTTCTGGCAGTGTTTCTGATTCGGCTGCGACTGCGGTCTGGAGAAGGAGAGGGTGAAGGATGAAGGTGGGAAGGAGGATGGATGGAAGTGGGCTGGGGGCGAGCCGGAGTGGAGGCAGCGAGAGGGACGGATAGGGGAGGAGGTGTTGTGTGGCCTGATGGAGAGCTGGGTCTGGCGGGTGGCAGAGTAGGTGAGGGAGAGCGGCGTCGGGTACGCCCAGGTGTGGGCGGCCCTTCACTGCGCCCTCTGCGTCGGAAAGCCTCACGAACAGTGCCCAGCACTCGGCGACGCATTGAGCGCCCGGAAGAGGTTGGAAAAAGCCGTACGTGTGCATCACCGCCTTGAAGATTGGCCTCAACAAAGCCCATAATGCGTGCTCTCTGCTCTTCCGGCAATTCGTCCTGCCCTTCTGCACTGGCCATTTGTCTCCCTTCCAGCCCTTCATTTTGCCCTTCTTGCCCTTCTTGACCGGCATGTGGTGTCGATGGATGAGGCAACAGCCCCTGTCCAACGGCCCTGAGAGGGAAGCCAGTTGGAAAAGGAGGGGACTGCTGTCCAAGTGCCCTTAGATTGTTAGATGATTGCGCAATGGCTTGTGGCGGCACAAGCCCTTGCGCAACCATCTGTGCCCATTGGTCTGGTGCCATTTGGCGAAGCCCTGGGGTGTCCTCGGATCTTGCACGCCGGAGATGTTCACCGGCGGATGAAGAGCGATCTCTGGACTTGGGCCCGCCGCGCTTGGCAGCCAGCCGCTTGCTGCGACGGAGCGGTAGCTCTGGGGGACGCTCTGGTGGGCGCTCGGGTGGTGGCTTGGCCACCATCCTCCAACCTCAATCTGTCTTCTAGACCTCACTAAGACGCGCCTAAGAGGGAAGCATAGAGTGTTAGTAGGGTATGGGATGGTTGGG
>JASANA010001031.1:0-18175 GCA_030248095.1 Ptycholaimellus sp. GST1_10
CTAATCAATACCTTGCAGCATCAGCTCACTGAGTAGGGCCAATATCGCGAAAATTGACTTTACTCATTCGGCATTTTTGAAAATGTAACATACATTAAATTGAAAAAGTAAATTAATGGCCCTGCACAGAATTGTTTTGCCTTGAATTGAAAAAAAAGTCCGACAAGAAAAGTCAAAAATTGAAGGAGCTAGATCTAAGTAAAGTTAAAAAAGACCTAAAAATGGCAAAAATCGAAACGTTTTCACTCATAATTTACTATTAAGGAAAAACTAAGAGGACTTCCCTCCATATTTTTGGAGTTTTCATTGAGATCTATCCAAAAAGCTATCATGTGCCACGATTTTGATTAGAAACCATACGGCGCCAAGGCCATCCCGAAAATCAGCATCACCCGTATATAATAAGACTAGTAATATGGGTCAGTGGCCGCGCTTCGCGCGGCCACACTGTTAATTCCATCACAACATAAGAATGATTTAATTTCCTTTTCATTTATTTGTAGCGTGACAATCACTAACCTTTATCTAATTCACATAACATAAAAAACAGAAAGAGAGGAGGATCACTCTCCGGCTTCACCAAAGAGGCACTCATCAAAATTGAATCAGCTTCGGGATGATTAACATCAGCAAACGAGAACTTAGGCTCAGTGATTCCAACGATCATATACAAACACTTCAACCACTGCCATTGACTTCTCGCATATCCATACTAGTCAATGCCTGAGAAACATCAGCCCCACGAGTAGGGGCAAAATCGCAAAAATAGGCTTCACTCAAAGCAATTTGTTATTAATATTATTTTCAAAAACTGGAAAAGTAAAAAGACTATCTTTGAAAAAAACTGTTTTGCCTTGAATTGAAAAAAAATTGAGACAAGAAAAGTCAAAAATTGAATGAGCTAGAGCAAAGTAAAGTTAAAAAAGACCTAAAAATGGCAAAAATCAAAACGTTTTCACTCATAATTTATTATTGAGGAAAAACCGCGAGGACTTCCGTTCATATTTTAAAGAATTTCACTCCGATCTATCAGGGAAAATCCTACCATTGTGCCTCAATACACTTTGAAACCATATGGCGCCAAGGCCATCCTGAAAATGGTATCACGCGTATATAATAAGATATCTCTATATATAATAGAGGAAGGCCCTGTTTTCTTCCGGCCTTCAGCGCAGTCTGGGGACAACGTCTTGCGAAATCTTTCAGGATGTTTCTAGGGCAATTCGGGGCTGGGGGAGACGGATTCAGGATTCTGGAAGAGCTACAAAAATCTCGGGAAAGTGCTCAAAATTTCAAAAATGTGCGCCTTATCTTGGTTTAAGATCTGAGCAGGCTTCCAGGCTACCAAGGAGGGACAAATTTCAGTCATTTAACATTAATATTCCCCAAACAATTCAGCGAGCCTTGAACCACTTTGGCGACCTAACCCTTGGGTGCACACTTGGGTTGGGTGCCTAATCTTTGAAGTCCCTTGAGGACAGCCAGGTGTTTGTTGTTGCAATCACTTGGTGTGGGTGGGGGATCTTCGGAAGGGTCGCTACAACCAAAAAAGAGGCTAATGCCCTGGAGGCTGAGCACCTGTGGGATCCATGCAGCCAAACACTTTTCCATTCAGCGATACGTTGTATGTACGTACTTCGTTCAGTTACGTATTGCTGCAGCAAATCACATTGGCATTCAGAATGAGAAGGCAGTTGGATCAGCAGGTTTTCGGATGGGCCAATTTCGCTCACAGCTCGCCACTCAGCAGCCGCCGGACCCCAGTCTTAAACGCTTCCTCACCACTTAGGACCAGCTTTTCAGGGAGTTTATTCCAGAGCACACGGGACCGATAGGGCCAGGCGGACGCAAGCAGGGAGCTAGATGGAGTTGGAGGCTCTAGGAGATGGCGGCCTCTGAGGGTGGATGAGATTTTTGAGAAGAATACAGGGCAGCTATGTTGATGTATCTGGCGACGGGCTTCTAGGCTAGCTAGGGAGGGTTGAGAAATTGGGTAGAGGTAACTATTTTCCACATTTGTAGTGGGAGGAGCAGGTTGGGTGAGGGAGGTAGAGGAGGAGTGGAGGTGTGAGCTTTTCAGCGAACCTGAATCATAGGCTTTGCGAACTGCCCTGTAGCAATGGCGGAGTAGAAGGAGGTCAGCAGTTGCTAGGCGGTTTTCAATTGATTCCAAGCCAAGCTGCATGCATCTCCCCTTGTACCCTAGGCCCTTTTGACGCCTGTTAGCATGCATAAAGATAAAGCGTGAGTAGGCTCTCTGCACACTTTCGAGCCTTTTTAACTCAGAGCGGGAGGATGGGGCCCAAGCTGGAGATGCATAGGTTAGGTGTGGATGGACATAGGTTTTGTAGGCACAAGAAAGGGTTGAAATGGACGAGGAGGTGAAGCATTTTTTAGTGAGCCAGCTGGCGTGGTTAGCAGAGGCTATTGCATTGGAGACCTGGGTGGAGGAGGAGAGAGAGCAGCTGATGCGAACGCCCAGGTCACTGATGCTCCCATTCTTCTCCTGCCTTCGAAGCTGTGTGGTGCCGATCTGCGCAGTTGAAAAACATTGAAAAAACTTACATTTTCGATGTTTTAATCACATTCCCGTAATCGAGGCAAGCTCTATAACTCAAAATCATGTTCCCCGACCCTGATTTACCCAAAAACACTCTCACCTCCTCACAGGAAGCTTCCCTCATGGCGCGCCCCATGCTTACGGACAGGACAGGCTCCTCTATTATATATATGGACTAGGTTGGGAGAGGCCTGCGGCGCACTTCATAATTTTTGGTAATTCTTTAGAGGAAGTTTGAGTTTAATTTCTTCTCGTATTTTTTGCTTTTCAATAAATTCTTAGTTGAAGTTATTCGGAAAATCAGTCAATTCAATTTTTATGCTCAGTTAATTCTCAATTAATTTTAATAAAAAATCTTCATTTAGCAAATAAAACAAATACCTAATGAATGATAAAAAAAATGCTCAATAGATTTCGAATTTGGGCTGCATGGGTCCCGCTATGCGGGTGCTCAGCTTTTTTCATGCATTAGCCTCTTTTGTGGTCTACCGACTCTTTTTGGAACTCCCACCCAGTGGCCAAATTACAGCCACACCAAATGAATGCAACAGCAATCATCCAGCTGTCCTCGAGGGACTTCAAAAATAAGGCAGCCAATCCTATAAAGGAAAGGCTGCCCAGAAGGACACTGCTTTGAAGGCCTGTATGGACATTTATGTTTAATTAGTGCAACATTGACAGATTGGATACCTGCACAAAACTGCGCAGAGGCAAAACATTGAAAAAGCTCACATTTTCGAGGTTTTAAGCACATTCCCGTGATCGGAGCAAGCTGGTTCCAATGCCATCGTGTTCCCTGGCCACGATTTACCCAATAAGCTCCTAATATCCACAATACAGCTTGAATTCGGACTGCGCCGCGTGATTACGCTACGGACACGTCTCAGCTTTTATATTATGGACTAGTATTGGTTGGGCCTGCGGCGCACATTGGCATCTCCAGACATGTCCAAAATAAGTGCACCAATCAATCACACCTCCATGTGTGCATCCTTAAATTTACATTTTTGCTGAAACATGGCATACTTGAGTAGGCCGCTAGCATAGTCCAAACTGGTTGGATTAGCTTGGCTTTGTTTTGGCTGTAACTCTGTCAATTCTCAACAGATTTCAAAAATTCCAACGCCATTTTTTGCAGAATTTTATTTCCTAGCGATTGCAAGAAAGAATTTGACAAAATTCGCTTGTTCTCAAAAATTATGCCCAAAAAACCCACCAAAATGACCATTTTACCCAAACTATTGATGTTTTGAGCACATTCCCGTGATTGGATCAAGCTGGGTATAACGCCATCGTGTTCCCCGGCCACGATTTACCCTATAAGCTACTAACTTTGAATATTTAGCTTGAATTGGGACTGCGCGGCGTGTTCACGCTACGGACACGTCTCAGCTTTTATATTATGGACTAGGTTGGTAGAGGCCTGCGGCGCACATCATAATTTTAGGTAATTTCTTAAATTGCTTTGGTTTATTTATATTTATTAAGATTTTGTGAATTCCATCTGTATTTTTAATTTTTAGCATATTTTAGTATGTTAATCAATTGAGCATATTGGTTTTCCTATACAGATTTATATCAAAGACATTGTATCTTGGAATGACAATTAAATCACCATGAATAAAGCGGATGGTTTGATCAACTTTGTTTTTTTCAACTTTGTTTCTGTATATGGTTTTATGCATTTATGGTTATTTATGGTTCATTTTCGAGTTTGATGCTATTTTTAAACTTAATTGAGTGCCTCCAAAATATTTTCATTTGATAGATAAATGCTTGAAAGTGATAACGAGAAATTTGAAACACCATTTTTCAATCATATTCGAATAATTTTCAGTTTTCAATTCTACTTGTTTGTATATTCCTTCTTTTCATATTTTTTAAATATGTTTCATTGTCGCAAAATTTAAGTTTGTTGTATTTCGGTTTTTTATCCGTTGCTGTATATTTTATGGTTTTTTAAAGTGTGAGTTAAAATTGCATTTCATCAAAAAGTGAATTAATTTTCAGCCATTCCATTATTTGACATTTATTTTGTTCTCATCGATTCTGCTCCATTCAATGTATATGCTCTGAAGGCACTTGGATTAAAGATTCAGCAATATGCCCTTCACCATTTTCAAGAGTAGGTAAAAGCTGCATATACAACTGTATTGCACAAATTCGCCATTTTCGACAAATTGGACATCTGGCAAACCAATGCACCCAAAAAGCAATTTTTGCAATGCCGAATTACCCAATAAATTTGGAAACTTATGTTTCATGACTGAAATAATGCCAGATTGAGTAGCTTTCTAAAACTGCGCAGATGCAAAACATTGAAAAAACTCACATTTTTGATGTTTTAAGCACATTCCCGTGATTGGATCAAGCTGGGTCCATGATTTTCGGCTTTTTCGACCAAGTTTTACCCAGAAAAGTTGTTTTTATGTCAAAAGATGCTGTATTCGTCCTGCACGGCGTGATGACGTGACAGACAAGGCCTAGCTTTTATATTATGGACTAGTATGGTATGGGCCTGCGGCGCACATCATAATTTTTGGTAATTTCTTAAATTGCTTTGGTTTATTTCTTATTTGCATTTATGTATTTTTCAGAAATTTAGAGTGGTTTTCTGTTTTTTACCTGTTTGCCTTTATTGTTGGCTCACATTGTGCTGAAAATCAATTTATTTGATTGTTTTTTTACAAAAAAAATTGGGCCTTCGGCGCACATGGCCAGCCAGCCATAATACCATAATCAAGCCAGCCAGTTAGGCAAGGCAAAGGCTGCCGATTGAACTGTCTTGTTGGATCTTACTTGATTATCCACTGAAACATTGGAGGCCTGGGTAGGCCGCCATAATGGCTTATTAGCTAAAATTTATTTTGTATGTAGCTCAGCCAATTCTCAACCGATTTTAAAAATTCCAACGCCATTCTTTGCGTAATTTTATTTCCTATCGAATGCAAGAAAAAGTAAGTCAAAATTCGCTTCCTGTCACAAGCAGCATCCGAAAAACCCTCCGAAATGGTCATTTTACCCAAACTTTTGATGTTTTAAGCATATTCCCGTTCTTGGATCAAGCTACGGACAACATATTTTTGTTCAGCGCCCCAGATTTACCCAAAACAATGCTCTTTTCCGCTGCAGCTACTGAATTGGGCCTGCGCGAAGCTATCTACTTACGGACAAGGCTCAGCATTTATATTATGGATATATGCGGAAAGACGGACGCAAAAATGGGGTAACTGCTTAAGCTGGCCTTGGCCGCCCGCCGCTTCGGGCAGGGCGCCAGAGCTCCTCCGGCCTCCGGGCATGGGTGCTACGGCCCCTACGCTTCGCCTAGCATGCTTCGCATGCTAGGCTACGCTCCGGGGCCTCCGCACCCATGCCCTCCGGCCTCCGGAGCTCTGACTGCCCTGCCCTCCGCGGCAGGCGGCCTTCGGCCGCGCAAAAATTCGACTGTCCTAAATTCAAATCCAAATAAATACATATACTGCTAGTGGATCCTGCCTCTAATACAATTGCACTTTGTTTTAGCGCGCTGTTCAGTGCCTCTTTTTGTTGTGCGCAAAAAACTAAATGTAGATAGCTAGCAGATTCCACTAATAGTAGATGTTTTTCTTTGTCTTTGAACAAAAGGCAATCAAAATTTGCATAAACATAAAATCATGTAAATAAAGATTTATATATAGTGCAAACGTTGCCAGTGGCTGGCGTAACTTGGACACATGTGGGTTTGCTCATAGAAATGCTATCAACAAGATTCATCCTCATCCACAAATATGAGCGAAGACCAAGCGAATGCCTGTATTTGCCAGCAATTTTCAGACAGTAGTTTCCACCTGCTGGATTCTGTATTCTGAAGACCAAGCTGAGCGTGCCCATTCCAACCACAGCCAAACACTCGCCCCTCCTCTGCAATCTTCACCCTTAGTGCATCCGAAAAGCAGGGGCAGGCAACCGGTGAGAATGAGGCTGTGCCGTGAGCCGGCAGCGAGGGCCCTAGCTCCCTCCTCCACTCCCAGCTCCACCAGTCTCGGAGCGTCCCAGGAGCTGGCCTGCCAATCCCTCTTCCATTTCTTTCTCCTTCTTCTCATTCACTCCCACACCTCCGATGGGTCCAGACCAAGCTGGCCGCTGGCGTTCCAGCCCCAGCCATAGACGTCCCCATCCTCTGCACCTCTTCTCCCATCACCTGCTGCTGAGAGGAGATGAAGGGGAAACCCAGGAGAGCAAGGACGTGCCAGGCGCCGACGGCGACGGAGGTAACGGGGGCCAGACCCTGGAGCCAGTCCACGGCCTCCGGGCTCAGGCGGGACTCGAAACCGGAGTCCAGACCCAGCTCCCCTTTGCTGATCAAACGCCAGCATTTCTTCTTAGCTTCACAGGAAGGGAAGGCCACCTGCCGATGCCGAATGAGGCCAGACGTCCCTTGGTGTCCAAGAGAATGGCGAAAGCGGCGCCGCAGTGCAACTCTGCTATGCTCCAGCCCCCAATGCTGGCCAACTGACTCACAGACGGCGGCTCACCTGCCTTGGAAGACCTGCAAATATTGGGCAGCTTAGGAACTGGGTGATGCTAATGTGACTCGGCTACTGGATGCGATAGAGGCGATAGCCAATGCTGTCATCCAGGAGCCCATTGGCAACGACGAAGACGGCGCGCTGAGTTGCCGCTACCAGCAACCGGCTTGTTGAGGCATCGGAGATTGCTGATTCTTTCCTCTTTTCTCGCACCAATCGCATCCCAAAGCTTGCTCCTTCCCATTTCTCTGCAGCCATGCATGCAGTTATCAGGATTTGCACAACTTATAGGTAAGAAGGCTGAGTAAGGTACTGGATGTTGTCGGGAGCTGCGAGGAGGTGACAAGAGCTTGGTTTCTTTGCCAGTCTAGACTGAGTCCTGAAGGGCCTGCTTCGGTGCTCCAGCTCACTTCCTCATGGCCTATGCTCTTCCACTCCAACTCCAGCCTGCACAACTTTCCGATAAGCCCCAAAAAGGATCAGATTAGGAAGGAAACCAGAAAAAGCGATTAGTGCTGGTGGCCAAGGCCAAGGCTCGCCTGTGCCCTGATTCCAAGGTGGCTAAACTGCTGACTTCTTCCTGGAGTGGAAGAGAAAGCTGCAAACGCCGATGCCAAATCCAACTTTTCACATCCACTTCAGTGCACTGGCCTGCAAATGTCGTCCATAATTTACCAACTATTTTTGCCTTCGACCATTTCTCACCTTGTTTTGAAGTTGAAATGCTCAAATCCCACGTGTTAAGCTGCATATTGCTGAATCAATTTTACCATTTATCATCTTATTAGCTCATGCATGCATTACTCATGCACAGCATTCAGTATTTAAAATGGCTCGAATAACTGCGTTCATTGCTTTACATGCTTTTCGTTTTGTAATTTTATTGAAAAAAATAGACGATAAGACGATGTCCAAGTGAGATTTCGCGCAAATGCCACAGTGATATTGGACAAGGCTAAAATGCTACAGCATGAGCCGCTTATGAATTGTCAATCATCAAAAAGACCTGGACAAGGTGTGACAAACTCGTGAAAAATATTGTTTTAAATTATAAATCATTTTGAGTTAAAATTTTAACAGGTTCGTCTAATAAATCCACTGATCATTTATAAGCAGGCGGCAATTTACGGCAGGAAACCTGTCACCTGAATTATACTTGTTTTTTGTCTTCAATTTTTGCTTAAATATGTTATTTTTGAACTTTGCCTAACAGAAAAAACAGTTTTTAGCCTCTTACAGAAAAAACATGTCAAAGTTGAAGCATGATTTAGATTAAAATAAAAAATTGATCATACGGCAAATGCCAGCAAAGCTCAACTTTACCTTAGCGAATTTCAATTTAATTTAAATTTTGTTTGTTTTATTTTGTTTTGCCTAATTTAGTAAACATAATTTCATCATGAACAAAATTTCAGAAAAATTTCTTCGATTTAACATCAAAGCAGATTTAATTACATTTCAACATTTTTTTTATTTCACTAGCTATATTTTCTTATTTATCTTTCACTAATTTTTGTCCCCTTTGTGCCAAAATTGCCGCCTGCTTATGAATGATCAGTGGATTTATTAGATGAACCTGTTAAAATTTTAACTCAAAATGATTTATAATTTAAAACAATATTTTTCACGAGTTTGTCACACCTTGTCCAGGTCTTTTTGATGATTGACAATTCATAAGCGGCTCATGCTGTAGCATTTTAGCCTTGTCTAGATCTTGGCCATGTGGAAGACTAATTTGCTTGCCACATGAACAAGGCTTCAATCAGTCATTGGGGAAAAAGCCATCGCTTGGACCTTGGTGTTTTTGTTTGGGAGGTAATTTCATGATCCATGAATCTCAAACCTATTTCATTCAAGCTATCCTGACCACCAGTTAATAAAAAACTGCGCAGTTTCACTAAATCGCAACATTCGGCACTGTTGTGCCCTAGGATTCCATCGAGCTCCAACCTATTGCAAGCAAGCTAACCTGAGCATCAGTTTTAATTTAATGCACAAATCTGCGCAGTTTTCTGGTTTTTCGTGGTATTTGGTTTTTTTAATATTTTATGAATTCTAAGGCTTAAATCAAAATTTGACGATTTTGGTCATCTGCAGCACCCTAAGAGCTTTCGATCGATATATATATGTCCACAGTTTTAACCAATATCCAAGGAGCTCAAGGCCGTGACACGCAACCACCCAAAAACTCGATCGCCCATTCATAACTAGGGCGCTGTCGCGCCCTAGGATGGCATAACAATAACAGGTAATAACTAAGAATCACTAAGAATAAAACCGGCTAAGAATTTATAAGAAAAATTACGTATATTTGCAAAGTAGGGACAAAAATGAATCAATTGTAGCAGTTCCTAAAAAAGCTGAATGGGCGCACAAACTCAACATAACACCATCAAAATATTGAGCAAAAAGATAGTAGTCTGTTTTTGGCCTAAACTGCTCAGACTGAATGGCCGCTTTTCAAATGGGGGTATTGACAGTTTAGAAATACAAAAGGTGGAAGACGTGGGCAGGCAAAGAAAAGTAAAAAGACTACTAAAGCTAGGCGATAGTATTTGGAGTGGGTTGTAGGGGGCCGAGCGTTTCGTTGATCCAGGCAATGCCGAAGGTGGCGTTGACGCCGGCAACGATGCCGAGGATGAGGAAGAAGGCCGCCATCATCCCTGCCAGACGAGACTTCTCGGGTGATACAATTCTACAATTCATGCTTCTAGGAGTGTGAGGGAAGGAGGGGGGAGGAGTGCGGAGGTACCTGGGGGCGTACATCATGGCCAGGCTGCTGAGGTAGCCGGAGGTAAGGGCCATGAAAATAGCCATGAGAACGTAGCCCCAGTCGTTGCTGATGAGCACCGGCCATGTGCGAACTTGCGGCCTAGGTTCATCGCTCTCTCTCCTCATGAAGCAGAGGGGAAGATGGAGGGAGACCGATAGTTGCAGAACATGAAGTAGGGGATCATGAGGCCGCGAAGGAGGACGGGAATCCAAAGGAAGCGCGGTCCGGGAATCTGGACGTGGTGCGCCAAGACGTTGCCCAGCATGGCGAATAGGTTGAAGCAGAGGAAGCAGGTCACGTCGCGGAACCAGTCCTCTGCAATACTCGCCCCTTTTTACCGCAGTCCTCAGCAGCATGGTTGGAAGGTGCACTAACTGGGTATGATGAAGTTTGGATCCAGCGGCTCCACCTCGGACTGCATGGCGGGAAATATGCAGAGGCTCACGAAGAAGATGAAGAAGACATTGAAGAGCATCAGCCAAGCCTCAAAACCGGTGTGAAAATGGCCAAAAGCAGGGATGGGGTTTGGGAACCTCTTTGAAGACCTCCCAGTAGGGTCGAAGCATGGCGGAGATGTGTGAGCAGGAGTCCGTGCTTCGTCGGTGTGCCGGGGCCTGGGCCTCCTCCAGCTCGCGCCGTCGATTGCCCTCTCCGTGGAAGTGGCGATAGAAACGCTGCAGACGATGCCAGTGAATGATAAAAGGGAAAAAGCAAAAGTGAGGCAACAATGAAAGGTAGGAGGAAGTAGGTGTCGAAGCAGACGAGGAGTACGAAGAGGGCGGTGATGAAGTACCAGACGGCGGCCATTTTGAGGTCCGGACTCGCCGCCTTCGTCACCATCCCCAGGATGGCCACAAACGTCCCGCTCATGTTGTTTCCTGGAAGAGCAGGTTGGTGGCTGGATGAAGAGGAGTAGAGTGGGTGAAGGAGAGACCGAGGACGATGGCGTTGGTGTACTTCATGGGGAAGTCGGAGGCTAGGCCGAAGATGGAGTTCTGGTAGACCCCGTTCACTCCGTTCAGCACGATCACCGTGATCATTGTAATCACGAAGAATTCAAACGGCCCTCAACATAGTCTGTTGAGGAAGATGATGTGGCAGAGGGTAGAGGGGGCCACATTCGGTGCTGTTGACCATGGCGAGTGCTGTGGTGAGGATGAAGATGGAGCAGGAGATGAGGATGCAGGTGACGATGCGGACGGTGAGGGAGCCGCTGATCTTGATGAAGAGGTTGATGAAGGCTAGCACTAGGTTCGGCACCTTTCAATACCCCCTTTTCAATCATTCCAATCCAGTATGAAGCAGCAAGCCAAACCTGCGCACAGATGCCGAGGTAGGAAAGGAAGTTTTTGCCGTACTCTGACGAAGAGCCTCCCAACTTGTAGGTGACAAAGTACTGCAATGCTGGTAGATGTAGAAGGGCTAGAATAGGTAGAAGGAAGTAACATCGCGAGCAGTGATGAACATGTTCCAGGGCATGAGTGTGCCGATGCCATGGATGAGGAGGATGAGGTAGACGCCGGAGAATCGATCTCGAGGCGCCGCCTTCGCCTCTGCTCCACCCGGCAGCAGTGAGCGCTCTTCACTGTCTGGAAAACATATTTATTCCTCGCTCCCTTCTTCCTTTCATTCCTTTACTGTGACAGTAAAATTGGCTGAGAATGAGCTCAATGAACCGCTGGTATCGGAGCAACTGTTTATGCTCTCATAAGCAAAAGACACACGCTTTTTTCCCATCTCGACCAGCTGATTCCGCATTCATTTGCAAGCGCTGACTTTCACCGGCATTATCAAGAGTTCTGCGCAAACAGCTGGTTAGCAGAGCCCCTATGCCTCCCCCTCACGCAAGTGCACAACTAAGCATGCACTTTCATGTGTATACTCTTCACTGCTGAGGCGTGTTTATTGGCTTATCATTTATGTGTCGGTAATTTTTATTAATATCGAAAAAATCTTATTGTGACTATTTACCTCTGTAGTTTTTTGAACCACTAAAACCCTGTATTTATGCAAAGAAAGCCATGGCCACCATCAATTTCATGCCGTTTGAAACTGGCCTTCGTTTCTGGGCGTGAAGATTTGGGTTTAGAGTGGTCTGTGTGTCTGGTCCAATTTCAGGAGAGTAGGCAATCAATGAATCTGGTCCAGTCCTAGCCTAATAACAGCCAGCACAGGCCTCTCAAGTGCTCATAGCGGACGCTCCCTCAATCAGCAGCAGTGCCCTAAATACTCCTCCAGTATCCTGGCAGGAATGAAAAGGGGTCTGGGTGGGGGGCCCTGATTTATGACTCTCTCGAGCTGAAAGGCCGCCCACTTTTTCTTGCTACACTCCCTGTCTCCTCTCGTATATATTCGCATCTGTTGCAACGGCCTTCTACTTTCCTGGCACTCGCTTAATGTTTAAATGGTGGATGAGGGCACGACAATAGGCATGCTCAGGGGGCCACTACAGAACACCCGGGCGGGTAAACATTGGCACTCTTGTGTAAACAGGACATTATAAGAGAGGTCCTGTCTACCCGCTCGCTACTCTTCAGACTCAGGTCCTTCAAGGATGTGCTAAAAGCGTCACTGAGTCCTCAACCTTTGGCCCTGTGCGACGAGACAAGCCTGAGTGAAAGTTGTCCAGGACAACGTGAGCAAACAATTCTCTGATAATCTTATGTCCACATGCTTGACAATGGTGTAATTTTAATGGTGTATTCTTGGTGAATTTGTATATCTAAAAGGAACTATAGGAAAGTGAAGGGGGTGGATACCGAAACCAGGGGTGGAGGGAGTGAGGAGTTTGGAGGGTGGTGGTTTGTCGGGGTCGACGATGACGACGGGGTGTCCGCTCTCCCCCATCAACGCCTTCTTCTCCCCATTCGCCTCCAAGTGAAGGGGTGGATACCGAAACCAGGGGTGGAGGGAGTGAGGAGTTTGGAGGGTGGTGGTTTGTCGGGGTCGACGATGACGACGGGGTGTCCGCTCTCCCCCATCAACGCCTTCTTCTCCCCATTCGCCTCCAAGTGAAGGGGTGGATACCGAAACCAGGGGTGGAGGGAGTGAGGAGTTTGGAGGGTGGTGGTTTGTCGGGGTCGACGATGACGACGGGGTGTCCGCTCTCCCCCATCAACGCCTTCTTCTCCCCATTCGCCTCCAAGTGAAGGGGTGGATACCGAAACCAGGGGTGGAGGGAGTGAGGAGTTTGGAGGGTGGTGGTTTGTCGGGGTCGACGATGACGACGGGGTGTCCGCTCTCCCCCATCAACGCCTTCTTCTCCCCATTCGCCTCCAAGTGAAGGGGTGGATACCGAAACCAGGGGTGGAGGGAGTGAGGAGTTTGGAGGGTGGTGGTTTGTCGGGGTCGACGATGACGACGGGGTGTCCGCTCTCCCCCATCAACGCCTTCTTCTCCCCATTCGCCTCCAAGTGAAGGGGTGGATACCGAAACCAGGGGTGGAGGGAGTGAGGAGTTTGGAGGGTGGTGGTTTGTCGGGGTCGACGATGACGACGGGGTGTCCGCTCTCCCCCATCAACGCCTTCTTCTCCCCATTCGCCTCCAAGTGAAGGGGTGGATACCGAAACCAGGGGTGGAGGGAGTGAGGAGTTTGGAGGGTGGTGGTTTATCGGGGTCGACGATGACGACGGGGTGTCCGCTCTCCCCCATCAACGCCTTCTTCTCCCCATTCGCCTCCAAGTGAAGGGGTGGATACCGAAACCAGGGGTGGAGGGAGTGAGGAGTTTGGAGGGTGGTGGTTTGTCGGGGTCGACGATGACGACGGGGTGTCCGCTCTCCCCCATCAACGCCTTCTTCTCCCCATTCGCCTCCAAGTGAAGGGGTGGATACCGAAACCAGGGGTGGAGGGAGTGAGGAGTTTGGAGGGTGGTGGTTTGTCGGGGTCGACGATGACGACGGGGTGTCCGCTCTCCCCATCAACGCCTTCTTCTCCCCATTCGCCTCCAAGTGAAGGGGTGGATACCGAAACCAGGGGTGGAGGGAGTGAGGAGTTTGGAGGGTGGTGGTTTGTCGGGGTCGACGATGACGACGGGGTGTCCGCTCTCCCCCATCAACGCCTTCTTCTCCCCATTCGCCTCCAAGTGAAGGGGTGGATACCGAAACCAGGGGTGGAGGGAGTGAGGAGTTTGGAGGGTGGTGGTTTATCGGGGTCGACGATGACGACGGGGTGTCCGCTCTCCCCCATCAACGCCTTCTTCTCCCCATTCGCCTCCAAGTGAAGGGGTGGATACCGAAACCAGGGGTGGAGGGAGTGAGGAGTTTGGAGGGTGGTGGTTTGTCGGGGTCGACGATGACGACGGGGTGTCCGCTCTCCCCCATCAACGCCTTCTTCTCCCCATTCGCCTCCAAGTGAAGGGGTGGATACCGAAACCAGGGGTGGAGGGAGTGAGGAGTTTGGAGGGTGGTGGTTTGTCGGGGTCGACGATGACGACGGGGTGTCCGCTCTCCCCCATCAACGCCTTCTTCTCCCCATTCGCCTCCAAGTGAAGGGGTGGATACCGAAACCAGGGGTGGAGGGAGTGAGGAGTTTGGAGGGTGGTGGTTTGTCGGGGTCGACGATGACGACGGGGTGTCCGCTCTCCCCCATCAACGCCTTCTTCTCCCCATTCGCCTCCAAGTGAAGGGGTGGATACCGAAACCAGGGGTGGAGGGAGTGAGGAGTTTGGAGGGTGGTGGTTTGTCGGGGTCGACGATGACGACGGGGTGTCCGCTCTCCCCCATCAACGCCTTCTTCTCCCCATTCGCCTCCAAGTGAAGGGGTGGATACCGAAACCAGGGGTGGAGGGAGTGAGGAGTTTGGAGGGTGGTGGTTTGTCGGGGTCGACGATGACGACGGGGTGTCCGCTCTCCCCCATCAACGCCTTCTTCTCCCCATTCGCCTCCAAGTGAAGGGGTGGATACCGAAACCAGGGGTGGAGGGAGTGAGGAGTTTGGAGGGTGGTGGTTTGTCGGGGTCGACGATGACGACGGGGTGTCCGCTCTCCCCCATCAACGCCTTCTTCTCCCCATTCGCCTCCAAGTGAAGGGGTGGATACCGAAACCAGGGGTGGAGGGAGTGAGGAGTTTGGAGGGTGGTGGTTTGTCGGGGTCGACGATGACGACGGGGTGTCCGCTCTCCCCCATCAACGCCTTCTTCTCCCCATTCGCCTCCAAGTGAAGGGGTGGATACCGAAACCAGGGGTGGAGGGAGTGAGGAGTTTGGAGGGTGGTGGTTTGTCGGGGTCGACGATGACGACGGGGTGTCCGCTCTCCCCCATCAACGCCTTCTTCTCCCCATTCGCCTCCAAGTGAAGGGGTGGATACCGAAACCAGGGGTGGAGGGAGTGAGGAGTTTGGAGGGTGGTGGTTTGTCGGGGTCGACGATGACGACGGGGTGTCCGCTCTCCCCCATCAACGCCTTCTTCTCCCCATTCGCCTCCAAACCACCAATTTTCCCAATTCACCATTCCATTGGACAGGATGATCTAGTGGAGCTACGGCAGCCTAGACTACTTCTGAGTTCATCCCAAAGGGCATGACAAATGTGCCAAAAACGGCTACCATGTACTGCCGCCAGGGAGTTGTAAACCACTGCAATCCAAATTGTTAGGCCAGACTTGTTAGGTCTAGCCTGGAAGGCTTTCGCTTGATCCAAGCAGGAGGTTAGGGTATTAGTAGGCAGGGAAATGGGAGTGGGAAGGACTGACAATGTCTGGCTCATCTGTGGCGTCTAGGATAGGCGTGCCGGAGTACATGCTGTAGCTGTTCCGTTTGGACATCCAGCCTTCACCGCCTTTCCTCCCCTCTCTGCAAAGAGCGTCAATCATTTCAAACTCTTAAGCTTAGTTCGCGCCCCCCCCCCCCCAGAAAATAAAAAAAAGCGGAGGAGGAGGAGAGGAAAGTGAGTGGAGAAGAACTTGCAAACGCGTAATGCCTTGAGCAAAAGAAGCTAATCAAGACGGCTGCGGTGGTGAAAGTGTCTAACGGTGGTCTGGCCGGGCGTAAAGGTGGACGGGGGGCAATTGGTGGGGGGGGGGTGGGGAGGGGAAGTGGGAGTGTTTGGGCGCGAGATTGACAAGGAGGGCCTGGCGTTTCATCAGGGCTGGTGAAGTGGGGGGCGGGGGCTGAAGGGGGCTGGGCGTGTGAAAAGCCGTCTGCATACCTACTCCTGCTGAGGGTAGGCTTTGAGAATGCACTAAGGTCTACCTACTTCCTTCGCCCCACCTCCCCCAGTGCCCCTCTTCAAATTCGCGCCTTTTCCCAGCCGTTGAGCAAGTCAAGCAGCGCGGGTCTTCTTCGCGCGTAGAACCAGAGGACCGTTTAAACTCTGCCCTATCTCTTCTCAGTGGGTGGATCACAGCATGTTTCGCTGTTGAGTTTGCTTTTCGCTGGTTATTGCCCCAAAATAATTTATAGTTCATTTTAGTGTGCGGGTAGCCTGTAGTGACTGTTTGCTTCAGTAGCTTCAGTACCCCAGTTGAGAGTGTGGGAGCGTTTGAGATCAGCTAGTGAGTAGGTGAGATAGAGGGCGAGGGGATGGGCGGGCACAACAGCAAGAAACTCAACGCCGCCAGTCCGCCGAGAGATAAAGAGCACGGCACATGCCCCGCTCAGCTCAAAAGTGTCGCCACTCTACAGGTACCCCCACTACCCACTTCCTTCCTTCCTTCCTTCCTTCCTGCCCCCAAACTTGTCCTCATGAAGGATGAAAGTGGAAGTGTGGGCGGCAGCAGTCCACAGCTGGGCCCAAAGTCTCTGGCCGCTCAGGGGCCTCAGACCAGCAAAGTCTCCGACAAGGACACCTTCGTCTGCAAGGTTCACTCTCTTCTTTATTGCCTCCCACCCTCTCTTTACCATGCTCATCCCCGTCCACTTGAGGTTTGCAACATCAACCTGAGCTCCGCTTCAGCCATGACAGTCCACCTGGCCAGTGAATGGCATCGAAGGTCCCCTTTCCTGCTTTCTTCATGCTTTATTCACTAGTTATGCTTGTGTTTTGTTTTGAGAGCGGCACTCTCCCGCCTCTTCTTCTTCCCCATGCCGCCGGGGAAGAACCAGCGCCTCATATATCCACGAGACGCCGTCCTTCGTCTCGCTCACAGTCCACTCGTTCTCAAGTTACTTCCCTCTCTTGTTTTGCATTCCATCTATCCGCCATCGCCCCCGCCCCTGCCAATTGCGCACGAAGACTAATGCCTGCAGTGCACGGGCTCCCGCTCTGAAGCTAGACACCGTCCGTCGCCCAACTCCAGCACCACACCCTGCCGATCGCCAACCTCTCCTGCCCCAGCCTCCTCCTCTCACCGCCCCCCCCGACAACCAACCCCAGGTTTCTACCCTGTCTTCTCTCTAGAAGAAGGAGACTTTAGAAGGTCATCATTGGTTGAGGTTGAAGCCACGGCCAGTGAGCCCGTGAAGGAGACGAAGCAAGAGGAGGCAAAGAAAGAGGAGACGAAGAAGGAAGAGACGAAGAAGGAGGCGAAGGTAGAGCGGAAGGAGAAGAAAAAGGCGGCAGAGCAGGACAAGGAGGACAAGGAAAACCAGAACCCGCCCAGCAGCTACGCCAAGGCCGTGGACCCCCGCGCCAAAACTCCGCCCCCTCATCCGCCGCCCATGAAGAAGTCCGTCAGCAGCCGCGGCGACGCCAGCCCCCGCAAGCGCCCCATGCAGCAGGTCATCGAGGAGCAGCGTCAGGAACGCACCGATCCTCACCTACTCAAACGGTTCTTTGCTCATCTCTTACTCTCTCTGTCCCTCGGCATGGAAGAGAATGGGGACAGGAGCGGGAGCGAGACGGAGCTGGAGGAGGGTGAGATAGAGGAGGACGGCGCACCGCCCGTCAAGCCTCTCTGGATCAACGACGAGGCCATCATCGGACGTCGTCAGAAGGACATCAACAAGGTCTTTCCCTCCTTCCCTCCTCTTCTTAGTTGCAAGAGAGGAAATGAGGTGAGTCTTGGCTGATTGTCAGGGCAAGGACTCGGCCGTGTACCGCCGCTACACCGAGGCCATCCCCATAGCCCAGCGCATCCGCCACATTCACCCTCGCACCCCCAACGTCTATCAGAACGTCTCCCGCCGCTCCTGGGATGCCCAGGTACCCACCGACCCCCTTCTCACCCTCCTCAGAAACAGACTTTCTCTGCTAGAAGTGGCTAGAGAATGTGATTTTGAGGTGCGGATCTGGAGCGAGCCCTGCACGTGTGGGCGGGCGAGGGCGGTGATGGAGGTGGGGGCGGGTGCAGAAGGGGCCTCCTGCCTCTACCGAAGGGGCCTCCTCCTCCTCCAGCCCCGACCATCATCAGACCAGCTCTTCCCACTGATTCACAACCCAGCTTGCCTCTCTTTCCAGTC
>JASANA010001033.1:0-10140 GCA_030248095.1 Ptycholaimellus sp. GST1_10
CCCCCCCCCCCCAAAAAAAAGGTTTCACCCCCCCCCCCTAGTTTCACCCCCTCATGACTTTCACCCCCCCCCCCCCCCCTCATGTAGATGGTTAAATACCTACTTTTTTTGAGTCCAGCTTTTTGCGCGGTTTAAAATAGTGCAAAAGTATATATATATATATGGTGTAGTTGTGGTTGATAAGCATGCGGAAGAGAAGGAGAAGCGCAGAAGGAGTCGATGAAGGAAGTTGCTGGAGGCAAGGATGTTGTCGACGAACTCATAGTCAAAGACGGGGTTGACGATGTTGACTTTGGTGACAGTCTTGGTGGCACAGTTGCGCTTGATCCCATCCTGCTTGTCCTCTGGCACATCAGCCTCGTAGTCCTTTCCCACTCAGGGTAGACGTAGGAAGGTGGGTCCATCGTGGAAGGTGGCGAGGTCCTTGAAGAGATGGGGCTTGGTGACGTAGTCGGCGACATTGGAGGAGGTGGGTACAAAGTGGCGACTGATGCTGACAGCTTCCCGTCCAGCTCCTTCATCTCCCGGACACGCTTGCTTTTGTAGGCCCACAGGGTTCCTCGCTCCTCCATCCAATAGAGCACAGTCTTAGAGTCGATGAAGTGGTAGACCTGGTCTATCTTGGTCTGGAACTTGTCGGTGATGATGGCAGCTGCCCGCAGTCCCAGCAACACTTCCCACAGCTCAATCCTGGGGATGTTGATGCGACGGCTCTGTTGGTTCTTGGGCACCAGGCTGGAGTGGGCATAGAGGAAGGAAGGAGGTGAGTTGGCCTGGAGGACGTAGAGGACAAAGCCATAGGTGGACAGGGAGCCGTCGGAGAAGATGATGATGTTGCATGGGGCGTCCGGGTTGCGGAAGATGCGGCGCGGCAACTCCACCTCCGAGACCCACTCCAGCTCTTTCTGCATCCACTTCCAGCGCAAGAGATAGTCTGGTCCTATCTGCACCTCCCATCCGTCTCCCCCGAGAAAGGCAGCTTGAAAGAGTAGGCGTGGTGCAAGGAGTAGGAGGGCAAGGAGGCCAAAAGGGTTGTAGATGCGTGAGAAGGTGGAGAGGAGCTGATGCTTGGTGAGCTTGTCATCACTGAGGTCGGAGTAGTTGGGCGCAAAGGGGTGGAAGGTGTTGAGGCTGGTGTTCCAGATGAGGCCCAGGTTGCGCACTTCCTGCATCTCCTCACTATCGTCCAACATAATGTCTCAAAGGGCGCCGGGTAGGTCAGAGCAGAACTGGCGGAGCCGTAGCAGAGCGGCGGCGAAGAGCTTCTGCAGACCCAAGGAAACGCGTTCACCCTCCTCCTTCTCGAAGCTGAAGACGCCTTAGTCCACGTAGAAGTGGTCAGTGAGGGTCCTGAGCTTGTCCGGGTAGAGGCCGCAGGTGATCCCGGAGGCAAGGGAGTCCTTGACAAGCTGGTCTAGGCAGGTCAGGAGAAGGTTGGGAGAGCAGGGGCGGGTTCCACGTTGTGTCTACGTTTTTGTGGACATGTACAAAACAAATGTCCATGCGGACACGTGCGGACATGTCCGCATCCATTGCAGATGCGGACGCATACACCTGTTCCATGTCTGTCTGCGTCCGCAGTAGATGCAGATATTTTGCGTCCACATCCGCAGTGGACGCGGACATGGACGCCTTGTCATCACCTGTTCCATGTTGCGGACAATGTCCACCATTTCTGCGGACAATGTCTGCAAAAAGTGTCTACAGGGGGTGGCCAGTAGACACATTTGTACACTTGTTGCGGACACCTTTTTGACTGCGGAGCGGCCCAAAGGGCCGCTCCACAGTCTATAGAGGTTACTGAACTTTTGTCCTGATACGTATATATATGTGTCTGGAAATGCTGGGAACGGGCGGATTTGGACAAACTTTTTTTTTCCTGAATGGTAATAATGTTTTAGGAAGATATCGCCGGTAGGAAGCGGGGTCTGACCATTTGAAACATTAGTTTTTTTGCGTAGAAAGGTCAGAAAATTGCAATATACAGATTTCGCACTGTAGCACTTGTAATCTTGAGAATTGCAAAGATGACTTGCGTTTTTTTTGTTCACAAGTCATATATAGCAATTCCAAATCTGTGCTTACTTTCGAAAATGGTTGAGAAACCACAGACTTACTTTCTTGAGTGACAAACTTTCATGCACTGCAATGTCATCAATAATTAGTAACAGCTGAACGGCTAAGAATTGAACAAAGGACTTGCGTTTTTTTTGTTCACAAGTCATATATAGCAATTCCAAATCTGTGCTTACTTTCGAAAATGGTTGAGAAACCACAGACTTACTTTCTTGAGTGACAAACTTTCATGCACTGCAATGTCATCAATAATTAGTAACAGCTGAACGGCTAAGAATTGAACAAAGGACTTGAGTATTTTTGTTCACAAGTCTTATATAGCGATTCCAAATCTGTGCTTGCTTTCAAAAATCGTTGAGAAACCACAGACTTACCCTCTTGAGTGACAAACTTTCACGCATGGCAATGGCATCAATAATCAGTAACAGCTGAACGGCTCAAAATTGAACAAAGGACTTTGGTTTTTTGATTCACAAGTTGTACATTACTATTCCAACCGAAACCACAGACTTGCCCTTTGGAGTGACGAAATTCCATGCATTCATATTGTAAGCTGGAAGGTGGTGTGCTCCGCAGTCACCTATTGCGCTTTGCGCCATATACTTGTTTGAATGACTTTTTCAAGTTTTAACTGTTTTTTATAAATTGTCCATGTTTTTTATGAAAAATAAATGCTATCCGAAGGCATGTGAAACTAAGTTTTGTCTAATGTTTTTTTTCAAAATTGCAAAATATAGATAAGTGCAAGTTTTATGGCCCCACGCTGCCCAAGCCATCCGCTGGCCTCCTTCCCAACACCCGACTCCAGTGCGGCCTCCCAGCTTCACTCACATCATCATCAACCAACTCGGCCCAAGAGATGGGTGCTGCTGCTGACCTGCACCGTCAGTCATGGAGTGCACCTGGAGCTTCTCCAAGCCTACTCCACGGAGGCCGTGATTGAGGCTTTGCGTCGCTTCTGGGCTAAGAGAGGACTACGAGCCGGCAACATCTATTGGACCAGACCACTGCCTTCACCGGACTCGGTGCCGCCCTCTGCGCCTTCACCTCCAACCACCAGCTCAAGCTCTCATTCTCTCCTGTATGGGCACCGTGGCGGATGGGAGCGGTGGAGCGTCTGGTGTCCCTAGTCAAAGACAGCCTGCACCCCGCCTGCACAAGAACTGCCTGGACAACTTCGCCCTCCTCACCCTTCTCACAGACATCGATGCCAGCCTCAACGCCTGCCCTCTCCTTCCTCTCACTGATGCACCCAACGACCTTCAGCCCGTCACCCCTGGTGATGCTGGCTTCAACCTCGCCCACTACCAGACCTAAACCTAATCCAAGAGCCGCTCTTGTTGTCTCCGCAACCTGGCCAGTCTGCTCAGCGACTCTGAGGACGTCTTCTGGAGCCGCTGGCACCTGGAGTATAAGCACTGGCTGGTGGAGCGCGGCTTTGAGCAGCAGTGCCGCGGCAAGGACTCCTTCGTCTCCCTATCCAAGGCCTTCCTCCTGGCCAGCCCCAAGCCTAGCCCGAGTGGAAGCTGATGTGCGTGGTCAAGAAGTATGTGGGCAAGGACGGCGTCTGTCGCTTCGTTCGCATCATCGATGGCTCCAGCTACTTCTCCAACCACTCCATCGCCCATCTTATCCCTCTAGAGGCCAAGGTGGAAGAGGAAGAGCAGGAACAAGCCGCGTCTGACCACCCCGTCCCCGGAGAGCTCGAGGAAGACAATGACGCATAGAGTGGGGTCTGGCTGGATCCGCCCGCACCCGAGGCCTTGCCTTCAACCCCCTGACCGTCGTTAACCACAACTACTGCTGATCCATCCCCTTCCTGAGCAACTGTCAGGGCGTGGGAGTGCGGGGTGGACGGGAACGGTAGTCTTCCACCTGAGAGATGCCTCCCTCCATCCCCACTTCGTACGGCCTGTGCTGATTGGCTCCCAACCTCTTCCCGCCCAAACCCCAGGCACAGCTTGCCCACTGCCTTTGATGCAATCACTCTTCTCACTTTTTCTTCCTTCCCTTTGGACCTTCTGAAAGAGTCTGGTGCCGGAGTTCTTGGTCTTGCGCGACACCGCGATCGGCCTCGGCAACCCCGTTCACCAACCTCAGCAAGCGCGTCCTCTTCCTCACCAATCGCTTCGCACGCTTCAGGATTACATCACCCTCGACCCCACCTCATCCTTCCACCCCGACACGTGTGATATGCATAGGCATTCTTGTCATATGCATAGTCAAAAAGCATTAAAGTGAGGTAAATTTGACTGTAAACCATTTAACGCCAATTTGTTATGAAAAATTTAAAAAATGATAAGTATTATATCACATGAGCATATTCATGTCATGGCAAAGATTTTTAATAACACTATTAAAATATAAACTTTTGAGCTAAAGAAGCTATAGTGAAAGCTAAGGGAGTACGATCAGCACAAAATCTACATATTTCAAATTATGACTGAGTTGTAGTTTGATGCCCTTTTTGTGCAGGTGATGGTGCAGGATGACCAGCTTGGTGCCTGGATTGGATATTATTTGCTAACATGGTCATTTTCCAAACAGTACCCCCCAGGCCTTGATATCCATATCATCTCGATCAGTCTTTAAAAACGTTGTTTTCTTTTTGAAGTAGCGCTTCACCTGCACTGCGCCTGCATTTTATAATGATCACCCTGTATATACCATTACGAAATTTATTGTGCTACAAGCTCTTTTTATCAAAATCAGAAATCCTAATATTAAAATGAATCGCAGGAACTTATTCAATGGAAAATAAAAAGTGTTTGAAGGAATTGGACCACAATTTATCATTACCAAAGGCAGTCACATCACATATCAGGCAGCCGTGTTCAAACAGTTTTAAGTTTCTCTATAAACAATTATCTGAATATGCATATATAATGAATAATATAGTTGTATTCTATATAGTTGTGTTATCGAAGCGAGTTAGATGAAGCCAGTGCACTTGGAATTAGGATTTCATTACCATTATTTCCCTGTTTATGACTAGTCATAACTTGCAGGCATGACTTGCCACCATCTAACTGCCAATACACCTTAGCTCCACAATGGAATGTTGATGGAAGTGAAATGAGCAGTCACATCACATCTACTCACTCAGAAGAAGCCAGCGCACTTGGATTTAGGATTCCATCCCCATTATTTCCCTGCTTATGACTAGTCATAACTTGAGTGTGCGACTTGCCTCCATCTAACTGCCGATACAGCATAGCTCCACAATGGAATGTTGATGGAAGTCAAATGAGCAGTCAAATCACATCTACTCACTCAAACAAAGCCAGGATTCCATCAACATTATTTCCCTGTTTATGACTAGTCATAAAGTGCAAGCATGACTCACCCCCATCTAACTGCCAATACACCATAGCTCCACAACGGAATGTTGCTGGAAGTCAAATGAGCATTCAAATCACATTTTCTCACTCAGACGAAGCCAGCGCACTTGGAATTAGGATTTCATCACCATCATTTCCGTTTATGACTAGTCGTAACTTGCAAGCAATACTTGCCCCCATCTAACTGCCAATACATCTTAGCTCAACAACGGAATGTTGCTGGAAGTCAAATGAGCGGTCAAATCACATATACTCGCTCAGATGAAGCCAGCGCACTAAGATTTAGGATTCCATCACCATTATTTCCCTGTTTATGACTCGTCATAACTTGAGTGTGCGACTTGCCTCCATCTAACTGCCGATACACCATAGCTCCACAACGGAATGTCGATGGAAGTCAAATGAGCAGTCAAATCACATCTACTCGCTCAGACGAAGCCAGCACACTTAAAATTAGGGATTTCCTTCACCATTATTTCAGTTTATGACTAGTCGTAACTTGCAAGCATGAATCACCCCCATCTAACTGCTGATACACCTTAGCTCCACAACGGAATGTTGCTGGAAGTCAAATGAGCAGTCAAATCACATCTACTCACTCAGACAAAGCCAGCGTACTTGGAATTAGGATTCCATCACCATTATTTCCCTATTCATGACTAGCTGTAACTTGCGTGCATGACTCACCCCCATCTAACTGCCAACACACCATAGCTCCACAATGGAATGTCGCTGAAGTCAAATGAGCAGTCAACACACATCTACTCACTCAGACGAAGCCAGCACACTTGGAATTAGGATTCCATCACCCTTATTTGCATGGGAGACTCGCCCTCATCTAACTGCCAATACACCATAGCTCCACAACGGAATGTTGCTGGAAGTCAAATGAGCAGTCATGAAGTGAGGGTGATTTTGGTCTGTCCGGGGGAGGCCTGTGCTGGCTCCAGCTGCTGAACGTCGTGGGCGGCGATTCGCGCAGCCTCCTGCTCTGCGGCCTCCACCACCTTGACTTCCATCAGCTTCTTCAAAAGCCAGTCGTTATTTTTTGGAGGCGGGCAATTGACCTGAATTATGAGGTTGTTTCCAAAGGAGGACACTGGTTTGGATTGAAATTGGAGGAAATTCAAATTGGTTTATAAAAATTACTTAATTATTGTTATTATTAACTATTATTCAAATTATAATTTAGTATTCTTCATAAATTATTTGCTACATTCAGACACACATTTTATTTAATTTCAGAGAAGAGAAAATATAACAAATGTAATCATCTAATAGAAAGGATTGACTAAGCATGTAAAGATACAAATGGAATATGAAAATTTATTGTCTGACTCGTGCAACTTCCTTAGCAAATTTTGCTGCATCAAACTGAACATTCTTATGTTTTGCAGCATATTCCAATATTGCTTGATAAACGCACACATATTGAATAGGTGTTTGCACAGCAAAATTTCGCTGGGTTCTTAATAGCCGTATCACTTCCTTAACATTGATTGCACCAAAATTATTAATAAGGTTTAAAGCGATGTCAATGGCCAGAAATGTGCCCGATCTTCCAATTCCTGCAGAACAATGCACAAGCATAGGTGACTTGTCTGGATTCAAATCATTTGCTTCACATGCTTTCTTTTGTGTTGCATGGCATCGTACAATGAATTCAACAATGGGATAAGCAGAAGGAGGACATTTTCGGTCTGGCCAGTTGGTGTGAAGAAAATGAAACACTTGCCTTGGCTCAGCATAGCCATCTTTGGATACTTCAAGGGTAGTGATTAATATGTTGTGTTCTTGGATATTGCGCTCAGAATGTTCTTTTGCTTCTATTTGTATGCTGCCCCATTTGCATTTTGCTCCCTCCTTGTCTGGCCAGTATTGTGCGCATTTCGCCTTTCCACCTTCCACAGTTTGACATAGCATTATTATGACTGATACATTTTGTTCCCATATCATGTTCCAAAAGTCTGGAATTGTGCAGTCAAACTGACCTGGTACATCCTCAATTGGTCCTTGAGTTGCAATGAATTGCTTAGGTTTCAGAGCCCCATCTACGAAATTGGCATGAATGTAATCACTGCTGTTTTTGTTATTGTTTGTACTCAGCACTATCCTGGTATGGTCCCAACAAGATACATCTTGGTAACGGTTTTTGAGTGGGTGACGCTTAAATGCTTCAGCTGTGAGCTCCTTCATTGGTGCTTTTTTCAGTAGCCTGTATTCCTCCAGTAGGGCTTTGGCACCTTCTTCAACGGTTTTCTGCACTAGTTCCGCTATGAGTAAATCATTTGGGCTGTGATAGTTAACCTGTCCTGGCAGTTTGATATTTCTGCTAATAGTTTCAGGAGCATTTGACGAAGCAGTTGCTACTGTGTTTTCAGTTGTATTTTTGCTGCTGGGACCTCCTTGTTTTTCTTTGTCTGGGTGTTTTGTCTTTTTGGATTCTTCATTTTCTGTTTTTTTCTCTTTGTCAGATTTTCGTATCTTTTTGGATTCTTCATTTGATCGTTTATTTGTTTTTCTATGCATAGTTGGATACTGCTTAAGTAGAAATAAGAATGTTTTTACCCGCGGAGCGGCCCGAAGGGCCGCTCCGCGGTCTATAGAGGTTACTGAACTTTTGTCCTCAGGTATATATATATATATATATATGTCTGGAAATGCTGTCCACGGGCGAATTCTCAACGGATTGGGACAAGTTTTTTTTTCCTGAAGGTAATGCAATTTTAGGAAGATCTGGAGGGGTGGGACCGGTTTCCGAGCATTTGAAACATTACTTTTTTGGGGGGGAAAGGTTGAAAATTTGGGTATGCTGTAAAAGGCCCAATTCTCAACGGATTTTGACAAAGTTTTTTTTCCCTGAAAGGTAATAAAATTTTAGGAAGATCTTGAGTGGGTGGAATCGGTTTCCGAGCATTTGAAACATTACTTTTTTGGGAAGAAAGGTTCAAAAATGGGGGCATGCTGTAAAATGCTCAATTCTCAACGGATTTTGACAAACTTTTTTTTTCCTGAAAAGGTAATAATATTTTAGGAAGATCTGGAGGGGTGGAACTGATCTTGAAGCATATGAAACATTACTTTTTTGGGTAGAATGGTTGAACAATGGGGTACGCTGTAAATGCTCAATTCTCAACGGATTTTGACAAACTTCTTTTTTTTTCCTGAAAAGGTAATAATATTTTAGGAAGATCTGGAGGGTTGGGAACTGGTCCCGGGGCATTTAATACATTACTTTTTTGGGTAGAAAGTTTGCAAAATGGGGTGTGTTGAGAAATGGTGAATTCTCAGTGGATTTGGACAAACTTTTTTTTTTGCTGAAAGGTATTAACATTTTAGGAAGATCTGGAGGGGGCGGAACGGTCCCGGAGCATTTGGAAACATTACTTTTTTGGGTAGAAAGGTTAAAAAGTGGGGTATACTGAGAAATGGCGAATTCTCAATGGATTTAGACAAACTTTTTTTTCCCTGAAAGGTAATAACATTTTAGAAAGATCTGGAGGTTTGAACCTGGTCCTGGAGCATTTGAAACATTACTTTTTTGGGTAGAATATCTGAAAAATGGGGTACATTGAGAAATGGCGAATTCTCAATGGATTTGGACAAACTTTTCTTTCGTATTAAAAAATTAAAAATGAGACATTAAAATGTAAATTAAGAGCATTGGCATGGAATTGTAAGCTGCTAAGTTGTGTGGGAAGTTGTGGGCTGTGAAGCTCCGCGGTCACCTATTGCGCTCTGCGCCATATACTTGTTATGATTTCTGATGGGACTTTAAAATGACTTTATTTGAATATTTTATACGATCGCGTAAATTTGATCAAATATGATGAGCAAGTCGGGCTTGTCATCCATATTTTCCCTTTTTTACATTTTTGACCACATACTGGCACAAATGGCTGTTCCATGGTCCTTAGAGGTCATTACATGGGGGTGTTGTCTATTTTTGTAGCTTTGAGGTAGGAAGCCATTTCAGTTGGCGCAGTGAGGCGGACGTCATCTAGCAGTGGCGGCTGGAGTGCGTCAGCGAGGAGGTCAGCATAGATTTTCTTCAGGGACTTGTCTGCCTCACTTCCCACCAGATGGCAGGTCACGGATGGTGTAAGCAGAGCATCTCGGTTGGTTGATCTTATGCCACTATGCAGGACTGTTCTATGAAAAGGTTTATTTAAATACTAAAAATATTTTTATATCTGAAAATGCAAATATCTCTATGTTATATACAAGATATCATTTATTTATACATAATGTTTCAACAAAAATAAACATAATATAAAAATAAGAAATTTAAAGGTATGCTAAAGGGAAATATGCAAGCAAAGGGTAAATTATTTGAATATAATGTTCTCATTGACTGGATATTCTATGGTATATTTGCAACTAAGTTTTTTGACATCATCAGGATTGAGCTCCAAATGACATTCATAATGATTAAATTTGTTAACCTTGGAAACAGCAACATCCTTAGCTTTAGGCATTTGAAAACTTACCTTGACTCCTACGCCAGCATCGCGATCAATGGGAATTTGTTCAAGAACTGTAATTGGGATTGTTTCTTGCCCTTTATTTTTTATACTTGTTTTAGATTCCATGGCGCATTTTATAGTTTCCTTAAGCTTGTCAAAACTCTCTTTGGTGTTGTATTCTACACGAATGGAATGATGAGGTCCAAAAATAGCCATGAAGTCTTCCAGCATACGTAGCTGAACCAAAGAGATGAACA
>JASANA010001035.1:0-43506 GCA_030248095.1 Ptycholaimellus sp. GST1_10
CCATCCCCGTCCCCTGGGTGGGCGAGTTAGCCCCGCTTGAAGGGAGAAGAAAGGTGGCAACCGCTCCAGGTTTGGGTCCGCGATGCTGCCCAGGAGGTCTGCTATGCGAAGGCGTCCAAGCGATGGTATGATTGAGGCTGTGCCATTGCTCCCCGCCTCCATCCCCGTCCCCTGGGTGGGCGAGTTAGCCCCGCTTGAAGGGAGAAGAAAGGTGGCAACCGCTCCAGGTTTGGGTCCGCGATGCTGCCCAGGAGGTCTGCTATGCGAAGGCGTCCAAGCGATGGTATGATTGAGGCTGTGCCATTGCTCCCCGCCTCCATCCCCGTCCCCTGGGTGGGCGAGTTAGCCCCGCTTGAAGGGAGAAGAAAGGTGGCAACCGCTCCAGGTTTGGGTCCGCGATGCTGCCCAGGAGGTCTGCTATGCGAAGGCGTCCAAGCGATGGTATGATTGAGGCTGTGCCATTGCTCCCCGCCTCCATCCCCGTCCCCTGGGTGGGCGAGTTAGCCCCGCTTGAAGGGAGAAGAAAGGTGGCAACCGCTCCAGGTTTGGGTCCGCGATGCTGCCCAGGAGGTCTGCTATGCGAAGGCGTCCAAGCGATGGTATGATTGAGGCTGTGCCATTGCTCCCCGCCTCCATCCCCGTCCCCTGGGTGGGCGAGTTAGCCCCGCTTGAAGGGAGAAGAAAGGTGGCAACCGCTCCAGGTTTGGGTCCGCGATGCTGCCCAGGAGGTCTGCTATGCGAAGGCGTCCAAGCGATGGTATGATTGAGGCTGTGCCATTGCTCCCCGCCTCCATCCCCGTCCCCTGGGTGGGCGAGTTAGCCCCGCTTGAAGGGAGAAGAAAGGTGGCAACCGCTCCAGGTTTGGGTCCGCGATGCTGCCCAGGAGGTCTGCTATGCGAAGGCGTCCAAGCGATGGTATGATTGAGGCTGTGCCATTGCTCCCCGCCTCCATCCCCGTCCCCTGGGTGGGCGAGTTAGCCCCGCTTGAAGGGAGAAGAAAGGTGGCAACCGCTCCAGGTTTGGGTCCGCGATGCTGCCCAGGAGGTCTGCTATGCGAAGGCGTCCAAGCGATGGTATGATTGAGGCTGTGCCATTGCTCCCCGCCTCCATCCCCGTCCCCTGGGTGGGCGAGTTAGCCCCGCTTGAAGGGAGAAGAAAGGTGGCAACCGCTCCAGGTTTGGGTCCGCGATGCTGCCCAGGAGGTCTGCTATGCGAAGGCGTCCAAGCGATGGTATGATTGAGGCTGTGCCATTGCTCCCCGCCTCCATCCCCGTCCCCTGGGTGGGCGAGTTAGCCCCGCTTGAAGGGAGAAGAAAGGTGGCAACCGCTCCAGGTTTGGGTCCGCGATGCTGCCCAGGAGGTCTGCTATGCGAAGGCGTCCAAGCGATGGTATGATTGAGGCTGTGCCATTGCTCCCCGCCTCCATCCCCGTCCCCTGGGTGGGCGAGTTAGCCCCGCTTGAAGGGAGAAGAAAGGTGGCAACCGCTCCAGGTTTGGGTCCGCGATGCTGCCCAGGAGGTCTGCTATGCGAAGGCGTCCAAGCGATGGTATGATTGAGGCTGTGCCATTGCTCCCCGCCTCCATCCCCGTCCCCTGGGTGGGCGAGTTAGCCCCGCTTGAAGGGAGAAGAAAGGTGGCAACCGCTCCAGGTTTGGGTCCGCGATGCTGCCCAGGAGGTCTGCTATGCGAAGGCGTCCAAGCGATGGTATGATTGAGGCTGTGCCATTGCTCCCCGCCTCCATCCCCGTCCCCTGGGTGGGCGAGTTAGCCCCGCTTGAAGGGAGAAGAAAGGTGGCAACCGCTCCAGGTTTGGGTCCGCGATGCTGCCCAGGAGGTCTGCTATGCGAAGGCGTCCAAGCGATGGTATGATTGAGGCTGTGCCATTGCTCCCCGCCTCCATCCCCGTCCCCTGGGTGGGCGAGTTAGCCCCGCTTGAAGGGAGAAGAAAGGTGGCAACCGCTCCAGGTTTGGGTCCGCGATGCTGCCCAGGAGGTCTGCCGTCATAGAAAAATTCTTTTCAATGTGTCAGCTGCGCTCCCTACTATGCCATTCTCTTCGTCGCCAATCCCATTTCCTTCCCTTATCTGCTGCACTGGCCCTGCTTTCGCTGTCTCTCCCTCCAACGCCCCTCCCTCGTCCTCCAGGCCTCGCAGCGAGCGTTTCCCTCCTCTTTTCAACTGTCCAGCCACTCGCCTTCCCGCCCAGCGCTCTATTTTCCTCCGCACTGCCTCCCAGACGCCCCTCCTCCATGCCCCCACTGTCGCACCCCCGACGTGTGTCTGTACTACCTCCTTCTTTCTCCCCACAACAAACCCCTCTATAAAAGCCACTGCCCCCAGTTCATTCGGACAGTCACGGGGAAATCGTCTCGTTTGTTCAGCTTGGAGGAAGTGTAGTGGTTGATAAACTCCAGTCTCGGCCGCAGCCGAAGGTCTCTTGCAAAGTATAGGCGCGGGAGGTGGTAGAATCCAATTCTTCCACTACGTGGTGCCCAGAGTGAGGCTCTTGTCGATGCGTGTCGCGCCCGCCTCTACTCCCCCTTCCCGTCCCCTCTTGACCTTCGCGAACCTGAACGCAGTACGCTGCGGCCTTTCTCTCTAGACCGGATTCTCATTTTCTTCTTCTCCAGCTACCTGGAGGACTGCTGGGAGTAGTCCACTGGCCAGCTGAACGGCTCACGAAGGCGTGTCAGGTGAACAAACTACCAAGGGTTGAGGTTGGTAAGCCGAAGCTGTCGGGGGGGGGGAAACCGGGGGCACGCGGGAGTCCAGAAGACCCTTTCTAAGGCATCCTCCTGCCTGGACAGAGGGCTTTGTCCAAAATCAAACGGCTCCTGCCCGCTACTCAGTGAGCGCGTACACTGCTGAGTAGGCGCAGCCGAGTCGGGAGGCGGGCATCTGGGCGCAGTGTTCGTTACGGCGACTGCATCCTAGGGCATTTAACTGAGCGCGTGAGACTGGCGTGCTTGGCCCGTGTATAGTTCCTTTTCTAGTGTGTACATTTTGTGTTTGAGTGAACCCTGTAAGCAGTACGCTGCTGCCTTTCTCTATTGAAGAAGCTTTGCGAAGCTGAGCGCCAGACGGCAACGAGAAGAACAACAGGCTTACAAGCGTGAGCTAGAACAGAAGCGCTTGCGTGCAGAGCACCAAGAGCAGCAAAGAGCTCAGAGACAAGCAGCCAGAAGGCGGAGCCTGAGAGAGGAGGAGATTGCTGCTGCAGCATCTCCTGACTCCAGCCTGGAAGCAGACGCCTTTCAGGACCCGGTAGGAGAACCGCACCAGGTGGTGAACCCGGAACCGGTGGAGGACCAGAGAGACGCGGACGCCGCCCAGCAGGTCGACGAAGCCGCCGCCCACGCCCTCCATCAAGCCCAGGCCGCCCTCGCCCGAGACCACCGGGAGCTCGCAGTCCAGCAGCGCCTGGTAGAGCAGCAAACCGCCGCCGTCGAGGAGCGCCGCCAGGAGCTTGTAGAGCGGGAGCGCCACCACCAGCAGCAGCTCGACCTCATCGAGCAGCGCCAGCAGCAGATCCGCCAGGAAGAGGCCGCCCTCAACCTCAGACTCGCCGAGGAGCAGCGCATCCGGGAGGAGCTCGAGCAGGTCCAGCAACAGCTAGACCGGCAGCACCAGGCCCAGCGCGAGGTCCAGGAGCAGCAGGAAGCAGCCGCTGCAGTAGCCGACGCCGTCGCCGCCGCCGCAGCAGCAGCAGAAGCCGCCCGGGCCCTTGCTGAAGCCGAGGTTCGCGCTCTCTTCCATCAGCTCCCCCTCCAGCTACCCCCGGCCCCCGCTGAGCCTCCCCCGCCTCCCCCTGCCGCCGCAGAAGCTCAACCAGGTCTCCCTCCACAACCTGTGCAGGCAGCCCAGATGGCCGACAACGACCACGTCCTGCCCAACGGCCAGGGCGGCGTGCTCGCCGCCCCGGCACCCGCCGCCCCCGTGGCCCGCCTGGACCTCCGCGCCAACTTCCGCTTGCCCAACCTCAAGGTCTACCGCAACCAGGCCGAGCACGGAGAGTTCTCCGACTGGTTCCGTGAGTTCCGCCGCATCTTCCAGGACGCCAACTTGGCCGATGCGGACCGCATGCAGATGCTGGTGGGCTACCTGAACGGAGAGGCCGGCGCCCAGGCCTCCCACCTCCTCGCCGTCCGCGCCGACGAGCGCCAGGAGGACCCCGCCATCGCCGCCTACACCTGGCTCACTCTCGCCGATGCCCTGGCCGCCGCCCTGGACTCCGCCCCCAGCCATCGCAGCTACCGCCGCCGCTTCCAGGACTGCTTCCAGAAAAGTGGTCAGTCCTGCACCGCCTATTCCTCCAAGCTGGTCGGGTTGGTGAGCAAGGCCTACCCCGAGCTCGGCGCCCGCGACCGCGATCACAAGGCCATGGAGCAGTTCACTGAAGGTCTCCTGCCGCCCTTTCGTGCCGCCCTTGCTCTGCAGGTTTATCCCAGCCTGCAAGCAGCCTTGCAGGCTGCAAGGCGAGTGGAGGAGGCCCAGTCGAAGGGGCGCGCCCACGCCTCTTCCTTCTACTCCGACGATGAGAGCTCTGGAGCCAGTCGCAGCGCCTCTCCTGCTCCACGCCGCTCCCACCGAGGTAAGAAAGAAGCAAACCAGGTGGAGTTGGTGAAGAGGCTGGAGCAGCTGGAAGGAGAGCTACAGCGCGTCCGCGTGGCCAACGCGATGGAGGCCCGCCGGGCCGCCGACGACCCCGACGTCCGCGACGTCCGCCTCCACCTGGACTCCGTCCGCAGTGCAGAAGATCCCCGCTGCTTCATCTGCCACGGCGTGGACCACAAGACGGAGGACTGCACCCCGGAGCGTCGCCGCCGCGCCAACATCCCCGCCTCCTACACTGACAGGTTCAAGGGGCCTTGCTTCGGATGCGGTGTGATAGGGCATTTCAGAAGGGAATGCCCGCTAGGCAAGCTGGCGCAGGTGGCTTACGACAAAGGGCGAGACGATGCGAAGCGTTCTCGGGACTCTTCCAGGGCCCCAGGGCCCCGTGATCGTTCCAACTCCGCCCCTCGCTCCGGACAGGGAAGAGGAGGCCAGGAGGCCAGTGGACGCCAGCGCAGCAGCAGCCGAGAGGATGGTAAGAGGAGGGGAAAGGAGGAGGAGGCATTGGAGAAACACCGTCGCCGGGCGGAGAAGGCGGAGAAGGCCGTCTCCTTCGCTGTCAACCACGTCCGCGCCTACTGGGGCTTCCCCGACGAGCCCGGCCGCGGCTTCCACCCCGCCTCCGCAGCAGACCTCTTCGGACGCGTCAACAACCACCTCACCTCTTCCCAACCTACCCCCAACCCATCCAAGGTCCGTTCCTACCGCCCACTTCTTCCCCCTTCACAGGGCAGCAGTCAGGCTCCGGACTGGAACCCACCGCGCCGCTCCAAGGCGCAGCCTCTCTTCCGCCCCCGCCCGGATTTCCCTGTCCGAGCCCTGCGCCTCATCTTGCTCCTACTCCCAGCCGCGGCGGGAATGCCCAGCTCTCCGAGTTCTTCTCCTCCAGCTTGGCCAGGCAAGGCGGCCTTGCAGGCAGGTGGAGGACATCTGCTCTGGCCCCGTCTCTGCTCTACCGCCCAAGGCGGCTCCTGGTGGCGCATGCCCGCCTCCGTCATCTGCCGCACCCCGCACATACCTCCCAAGGCCATCACCGAGCATCAGGTACTCCGCCTCTACGCCCCCAATTCATGGCCTCACAATTCCACCGGCCACATCTGCCGCAAGATCCGCCACGTTTACCGCCTCAAGGTCTTCTTGCTTTACACTCACGCAGCAGAAGAGGAGTATCAGGAAAACCTGCCCGTAGCGGAGTCGGAGTGCAGAGAGATGATGGACGACAACCGCTGCAATGAAGGCGCTCTGGAACGGCTCTATCCAGGTTCCCGCCTCTGGCAATTCTCCCAGCCTCTCGACAGATCCTGGGGGACCCCGTTGCTGGACTGCTGCAGCTGGAAGGAGCGCAGCGCCATCACCTGCCACCTGGAGACGGACATTCAAGTGCTGGCCCATCACGGCTCCGCCGCTCCCGTCAGCCTTAGCGCGGACCTCACGCCCTGTCACTACCAGGACGGGCTCTGCCAGCTGCCCTCCAACAACGCAACTGTAGTCTGGGACATAGATCCCCAGGTTCAGCCTTCCTACCTGCCCATCGCCATCCTCAACGGCACCCGCCGCGGCGACGCTTTCATCGACCACTCCGGCGAGATAGCCCTCACTTTCCCGCCCTCCGCGCCACCGGTCTCCATTCCCCTTTCCAACCTTTCTCTCCTACCCACCGACCAGGGCTTCTTAGTCTACGAGTTGAGCAGAGAACAAAAAGGGAAGGTGACAGTTGCGCAGGCCATGAAGCGCATGAATCTGAGCGGAACCAGCCAGACCGTATCAGAGTTGCTGAAGCGAGTAGGGCTGGCGCCGAGACTGCAGGCCGTCTGGGACCAGATGGAGGAGGATTTCGTGGCCGACTTCTCCCGCCTCACCCGCGCCATCTGCGAGAACGCCGCCCACGCAGCACAGCTCTTCTCCCTCCACATCTCCACCCATCCCTCACTCGCCCTCTCCAGGTTCCTCAACACTCCCGTCCAGGCGGAAGCACATGGAGGATGGGTACACATTCGAGCCTGCCACCCGCTGAGCTGGGAGAATTTCACTTTCACTTCATCTCCACTCTGCTATCGCAACTGGCTTCCCGTACGGTTCAACCTCTCTGCAACACCGCATGAAGGCTGGCTGAACCTCAAGAGCTACGAAGTCTTGCCTGCCCCTCAGCAGAAGCCTGACTGCACAGAGCCGCACCGACGCTTGCTGGCCATCGGGGAGGAGGTGTATTGGATAGAGCCCAGCGGACAGGCCGTGAGGGCACGTGCAGCGCAAACCGACTTCCCTGCCCTGCCCGCCTATGCCCATGCCCCAGCTCTGCCTCAGCTCCACCACCAGGTTTTCCATGCTGAAGCTCCTACAGACCCTGCCTATTCAGCAATGCACCTGGAAGCGCAGATCGCGCACCGTCATCTGCAGCAGCAACTGGACCAGCTCCAGTTTGATCGGCACAGCCCGCAGTTCCATCTCAACACCCCTGAGCCCGGCCATGGCGCCCTGCACACCGCCGGATTCTTTTCATGGTTCTCAGGTGCTCCTTTCTCTCCGTGGCACTTCGCAGTGCTCATCGTTCTGCTCATCGTGATAAGCCAGATGTGCATGAAAGGAAAGAGAAGGAGTGAGGAGGTGTGGAGGCCTGGAATGGAGCGTCTGAGTGCGAGGGCGCGCCAGCTGCGAGCCGCGGCGAGGGTGCGCTGGGCCTGGTTCCGTTCCCGCCCGCCACCGCTGGAGGATCCAGACACGGCACCTTCCTTCCCTCCATACCCCACCCTGGTTCATCCCTCCTACCCTTCCATCCCTGCAGCCAGAGGCCGAAGACCAGCCGATGATAGGCCTGAATCCCCTCTAACCAGGCAAATTCGGCACGAGGCTGAACAGGCAGTGGATGCGGTGTCGGAGATGAGCTGGGACGGGATGGACGCCGACGCCGCCAACGCCCCATCCTACCAGCCGCCGCCCACCGGGTACGACCAGGCCACCGACGAAGCACTGGCCCGACTCCTCCCACGCACCTCCCAACAGGTTTCCTCCATCCTCAGCCATCCCATCGCTATCTCCCTCAAGCCTCTCTCTCCGCTGGGTTCTCCGCCTCCTACCTCTCCGCAGGCCCGACCTCGCGTGAACCCTGGACAGCGAGTCTTGGCGCAGCAGTTTGCCCAAACCACACAGGACGCAGGGCCAGACGGGGAAAGCCTCTCCGTGCCCTTCGTCGCGGTTACTCCTTTCACCACCCCCGGCAGCCGCCCTCTCATCGTCATTGCGGTGGAGATCGCGGACACCACCTGCCGCATGTTCCTGGACATCTGCGCCAACCGCTCCGTCCTCTTCGACAAAACCAAGGCTCGCCTGCCCCTCGCTCACGTCTCCGCCCTCAAGCCCGCCAGAGCCCCCAGAGACACCATCCACACCATTGCCGGACCACTGCCAGTCCAAGCTTGGATCCAACTGCCTTCGTCCCTGGCAGGTTGCCGATTCATTCAAAGGTACGCAGTGATACAGACGGCGACGGGAGTCTTGAACGCCGACGGCATCGTGGGCCTGGACATGCTCGAGTTCTTCGGCGACTTCACCCTCAGCTTCTCCTCCAACACCCTCACCTTTGCCAAGGTTCCCAAATCTCTGCCCTTCCTTAGGGAGGATCCTATCCTCCCCTCCACTGGAAAGAAAGAGAGGGCGCAGATGGCGGTTAGGGTCAAGAAGAAGAAGGAGCTGCTGGCAGCCTACGAGACTCTGATAAAGCTGGAGGACTGCGATCCGGAGCCCTACCCGACCACGCCGCTGGACATGGTGCCCACCTACGTCTACCGCTGCGCCAACGGCACGCGCGTCGAGAACATCGGCACCGCCTGCTCCATTCCCGCCTTGGAGCTCGGCACCCCCGACACCCCCGACTCCTTCTGCATCTTCAACCTCGCCTCCTCATACTCCTACTGCACCCTCCAAGTAGGCCACTCTCGTTTGCCTGGGGGATTGCAGGCGGAGCCTTCGATAGACTATGAAGATCTGAGCGAAGTGCTGGGCTGTCCGGTGCTGGGCATGATCACGCTGGAGGTGAGCTTCCGTCGCATGGAGCCCGTCTTCCTCGACTTCTACGTAGTCCCCGACTACGCCCTCACAGCCCCCTTCGTCATCGGCATCGAAGGCTACTGCAAGCTTCCCTACCTCAGGTTCTTCCCCAAATACTGTGAACCTCTGCTCCCCCACACCAGGCCGCCCGTGCTCCTCTCCTACCCCAGCTTGGAGATGCAGGCGGTGCAGCGCCCCGGCCAAGAGGCCTACCATCGCCTCGTCCTTGCCTCCGAGGCCCGCCGCTACGGCCCCCCGGCCCCGGTCTGCACGGCCTCCCTCTTCACTCGCACTGCGGAGGGAGCCTGGAGGGCTGCGGAGGAGATCACTCTGCCCGGCATCCCACGTCCACTTCCAGACAATCTACCCGTCTCCCCCACCACCCGCGCCCGCTCCCTCGCTCTCCCTGCCCCTCCATCCGCCACCTCGGTTACACCCTGGCCCATGCTCTCCTCGCCCAAGTCCGAGGCCCAGCCCTCCCAGAAGGGCAAGGACGCGGAAGGCCTCGTTCCCCTGGCCCCCAAGCACGGCCCCGCACAGCTGCGGCGCCCTCCCAGCGGGGACGAAACCCAGAGCACGCCTCCGCCCCGTTGCACTCAGGGCGGAGACCCGCATCTCTGCCAGGACCCCAACTGCGCCTTTGGTAAGGGAAAAAAGACGAGGTCCAAAAGGATCGGCCAGGCGGGCCAAGGGATCAGCCGGACCCCGCCTTTCTGCAGCCACGGCGGCACGCCCCACGCCCACCATCTGCCTTCGTGCGAGTACGTGGCCAAGAGAACCAAGCACAAGGAAGACCGGTCGAAGGTTTGTAGGGAGGTGTCTGTTCTCCTAGCCTCACAGGCCTCCCTTACACCGTCCTTGCCTTCAAGGCTGGCCAACCTGGTGCCCCCGGAGCCCTGCAAAACCCGCTCCGCCTCCGCCGCCTCCAGAAGCAGCAGCACCAACGCCGCTCCGGCGGACACGGCCCAGCCATCAACTTCGGCCCAGCATTCAGCCTGCGTCACCGACGTCCCTGTCGCAGGTCAACCCGCCCAGCCCCTGGCCCATGCACTGCTGCAGATGAGCGGTGAGGACGCTTGCCTCATCTGGGACAACGGCAGCACCTGCACGGCCATCGAAAGGAGCTTTTACCAGTCCCTGGACCCAGACCAGGTTTGGGACGTGAAGGAGCCGGAGCCCGGCAAAGACACGATCCGGACAATGGGCGGCTGGCGTAAGTTGCTCTGCTGGCCCATGGTAAGACTTTCCTTCGGCGGCGGCGACTACCAGATGTCCCTGCGCATCGCCGTCTTCGCCGAGCCCATCATCGACCTCACCGGTCACGGCCTGCTCGGCCTGGACTTCCAGAAGAAGCTGGGCCCCCACATCGTCGACTTCGACCACGGCTTCGTCACGCCTACCTCATGCGGATCGGTTATCCATCTTGAATTCCTACCTCCTTTCCGAACCTCTCACCCCCCCGCCCTCTCCCCTCCAGGAGAACTGGATGAAGGCTTCGACATGGATGCAGATCAGCCGGGGCCCAGCTCGCGAAGCAATCAGCCCAGCACCGTCCAGGCCCCCGACTCCACCTCAAGCCCCCCAGTCGCCTCCGACCCCTGCTACTCTCTAGGTCCAATTCCCTCGGTCCTCGGGGCCCCTGCCCCCAAGCGGACCAAGCACTCTTCCCTGCTTCCCCTGCCCCTACCGCCGCCTCCGCCACCGCCGCCCATGCGCACTGCCCTCCTGGTTGAACCTGACACTCCCAGGGAGCACGTAGAGGAGGCCCAGCGCCAAGGGGCAGTCTTGGTGGAGGAACTGGGCCAGTTGGTGCCGATGCCCTCCCTTCCCGTCTTCATCGACGGGCAGGAGGACACCTTCGCCCTCCTCAACCACACGGCCCACAACACCTACTTCACCTTCGACGTAGCCCGCAACGCTCCGCTTTTGCAAGGCTCTGAGGCCGATAAGGCCGATTGCGCAGCCTTGCAGAAAATGCTGGGCTCCACGGTGTACGGCAAGGTGACGCTCAGCCTCAACTTCGGCGTCGACTTCGGCAACCTCCGCGTCACCGGTTACGTCGTCCCCACCACGCACCTCGTGGCGCCCATCGTCCTCGGCCTCAACGCCATTTCCTGCTTCCCTGCCCACATCACTGGCCACTCCGCCTTCCTCGACATGAACTCCATCCGCTCTGAAAGACCCTACCTCAACCTTCATGTCCAGGTACTCACCTACACCAACGGCACGACCACCAGGAGGGTGGTGGAGCGGGACCTGGACGATCGCTACCGCAACAATGAGCCCCAGCCCGTGGCCAGAGACCACGGCGGCGTCCTATGGAGATCCGGTCCTCGCGCTTCCGACGACAGCCCCCATGACCTTACCCATCAAGGCTGGCTTCCTTACTCTCATGCTCCTGGCGTGGGCACGCTGATTCCCCAGGAAGCCCGCCAGGCTTCCGCAGCCTTCCTCCCGCTCCTTCCGCAACCGCCTCGCATCGCCCCGCGCCTGCTCCTCACCCGTTCCAGGCCCCGAATCCCGTCGCCCCCGTCCGCCCACTCCATGTTCATCTCCTCCTTTCCCACTCCTCCCCCTTCTTCCTCTCTTCCCTCCCAAACCTGTAGGCAGTACGCTGCCGCCTCTCGCACAAATCACTATGTCAATTTCCTAGACAAGCGCCCCGGCGTTCTGCCTATCGTTCACATCCACATGGAGGAGCGCAAAGTAGAGACTCTCATGGACTCCGGCGCCACCGTCTCCCTCCTGCCCATGCGCACAGTTCAGAAACTGCAGGTTGAGCATCTATTGATGGGAGTATCAGGTGCAGTGAGGACGATGGGAGGTCAAGTGCCTACTGTCGGTTGTGTCACTTTGCAGGTGAAGGCGGGCGGAGAGGAAGCGGACGGACCCTGCACCTTCCTGGTGCTGGCGGACCAGCACTGTCACTACGAGGCCGTCATCGGCGGAGACATCCTCGCCGCCCTCCCGCCCGTCGTCTTCGACTACAAGAAGTACGTGATCTGGGCGGGCCAAACCCCCCTCCCTTTCCTTACAGCAGATGGTGATGTGAATGCCCTTTCTCTGCTGTTATTGCCCGCCGTCCGACTTACACAGACCTATCTGCTTCCACCCCGCACCATGACCAGAGTGGAAGCATGTGCTAGGGTTAAAGGAAGGAGAGGACAGTCCACTCCCACTTTCCCCCTCAGAGGCGATTTCGTCCTTGAACCTGCAGACGATATACACGCTTCCGCCTGTATCTCCTTCCCTCCCGCAATCTGCTCAGACCCAACCACTCCTTTCCATCTCTATCTCTCCAACCACCAGCACTACCCAGTCACCGTCCACGTCGGCAAATCCATCGGCAGCCTGCACTTCTTTGAGGCCGCCGTGACAGAACCAGAGGGCGAACAGCCCTGCCCCCTCCTCCCCGTTTCACTCCCATCAGCAGACTTTAACTCTCTTCTCTCCTTTCCCCCTTGGACGAAAGATTCGCTTCTCGCCCAGTTTCCCTTTTCGGATACGCAGGTAAAAGGGCCAGCAGAGGATGAGGAGTTTGAGGAGGCCAAAGGTTCAACGGCTAGGGTCTGCAAAGAGTACCCGCTCACCCCCGAGCAGCGCCACCAATGCCAGGAGCTCCTCTGGAACCACAGAGACGTCTTCTCCCGCCATGACTACGACTTAGGCCGCTGTAGCATAGCTAAAATGGAGATAGACACCGGGGATGCTCCCCCTATAGCCTGTAGGATGAGCAGGATACCCGAGGCCGCCAGGGCTTCAGTAAAGAAGGATATCGACATGATGCTAAAAGCTGGCCTCATTTCCCCTTCCACTTCCCCATGGAGCTCGCCCATAGTCCTGGTGAAAAAGAAGGACGGTACCTTGCGGCAGTGCGTGGACCTGCGCGCCCTCAACGCCGTCACCCGACGCCAGCACTACCCCCTCCCCCTCATCTCACAAATCTTGGATCAGGTCGGGGTTGCCAACATCTTTTCTTCCATAGACGCAACCAAAGGCTTCCTCCAGATAGAGTTAGCGGAAAACGCGAAAGAGAAAACGGCTTTTAGCACGTGTTTCGGCCTCTTTCACTTCGAGGTTTCGCCGTTCGGCGCGAAAAATAGCGCCACTCACTACGCTCGCGTCATGGCCGCCATTTTCCAGAAGCTGGACACGCGCAACGCGCTCAACTTCATCGACGACATCCTCGTCTTCTCCAACTCCGTCGAGGACCACCTCGAACACCTCGACAAGGTTTTCGCCCTCCTCCACAAGTTCAACCTCAAACTCAAACCCACAAAAGCCCTGCTTTTCCGAAAAGAGGTGAATTTCTTAGGCCACGCCTTGTCGAAGGAGGGTTTGAGGCCAGATGAAGGGAAGCTGAAGTCGGTGCGCGACATGCCGCCGCCCACGAGCCGCAAGCTGCTCCTCAGCTTCCTCGGCCTCGTCAACTACTACCGGCGCTTCATCAACAAATACGCCGACATCGCCCAACCACTTTACGCCCTCCTTTCCACCAAAAGACCCCAGCAAAAGGTTACCAAGAAAACCCAGCAGCTGGCCTTGGAAGGGCGCCCGGGGCAATTGCCACCGGAAGACGACGCCGACCCCCAGACCCAACCTTCGTCACCTTCACCACCTACTCCTCCATCACCTCCTTCCTCACCTTCCTTACCCCCAGGTCCAACTGGAAAAGGCAAAAGGTGCAAAAAGATGGAAGAGCCCCCATTCATCTGGCACGAACCCCATCAGCAATCCTTCGAGGCGCTGAAGAGAGCACTACTCTCCGCCCCCGTCCTCTCTTTCCCCGACTACTCCGACAAGTACCAGTTCCTTCTCCACACCGACGCCTCCGACTATGCCATAGGTGGCGTTCTCTCCCAAGATCAGGGGGGAGGGGAAAGGCCAATCTGCTACATGAGCAGAAAAATGATCTCGGCAGAGACGCGGTACACGGTGACGGAGAAGGAGCTGCTGGCCGTCCGCTATTGCATCGCCGAGTGCAAGGACAACCTTTGGGGCAGAGTCTTCACTCTCATCGTGGACCACGCACCCCTCACCGCCATCCTCAGGCGCAACTCACAGACTTCAGGCTCAGATCGCCTACACCGTTGGGCTCTTTTTCTTTCAGACTACGACTTTGAGGTGGTCTACAGAAAAGGGCAAAAGCACGCAAATGCAGATGCCCTGAGCCGACTGGTGCCTGGAGCCGCGCCCCGTATTTTCAATCAGGCCCCCACAGAAGTAGCAGCTAAGGCAGGAGAGGAGTTTGAAAGATGGCCTAAGTGGAGTGAAGAGGAAGCGCTGGAGATCGTACAGAAGGCGAACGAGGTCGGCCAGGTGAACGCTGCCCACTGGCAGAGAGGCGCCCGACTTCGTCTCCGACCCCCGCCGCCTCCACCGCCTCCACCTCCCCAGTCGCCTCCAAGACGGAGGCCGGGAAGGCCCCGTTCCCCCGCACCTCCTCTCCCTCCTACTCCCCCACCTACTGCTCCTCTAGCACAACCCCCTGACCAGTTGCCAGCTGATGAAGGAGCAGCAGAGCCTGTACCAGAACCGCCTGCGTACTACATGCAGTTGCCTCCCCGCCAGCCCCAGATGGCCCAGCGCCTGCCCCTCGCGCCTACACTAGCAGAAGGCCTCATCCCTGCACCGCCCTATGTCCTGTTAGACGACTCTTTCCTAAGAGCACAGGAAGCGGACCCGCTAGTGGGCGCGGTGATGAGGTACCTGACACAAGGGGAGGAGCCGGAGCCAGCGGTGGAGAAGGCGGTGAAGCGCATCGCAGCGGACACCGAGATCGGCCTTGCCGGCATGCTCTTCTGCCGCCACCGCGAACCTCACCAGTCCCTGCCCCCTCTATTTGCCCCATTTTCACAGAGAACGGCGCTTATCAAAGCCCATCATGATGAACTAGGAGCTCATTGCGGAGTGGCACGGACGGTGAATCGCCTCCGCATCTACTACTACTGGCCTTCGCTCGACAAAGACGTCCGCGATTATATTCGCACCTGCCCCATCTGCGTACACGCCAAATACCCTCCCCATCCTTCAAAGGCACCCCTTTTTCCTCTCCTCCTATGCCCAGTCAATTTCAGAGGAGAAATCGACTGCATGGGTCCAATGCCCCTCACCCCTTCAGGCAACAGATATATCGTGGTCTACCAGGACTGGACCAGCAAGTGGCCAGAGGCCGCCGCCCTGGCCGACATGACCTCGCCGACAATCGCTGCCTTCCTGCGAGATCAGGTAATCTTCAGGTTGGGCACGCCGAGGGAACTGGTGCACGACGGAGCCCGGTATTTCACCTCCAACATCTTCACCACCTTCTTGGCCAGGTTCCGCATCAAAGACTCCTGCTCCACGCCCTATCAGCCCAACACCCAAGGCGGAGTGGAGCGCCTCAACCAGTCCCTCATCGCCCTGCTCCGCGCCGTCACCGACCTGAGCCCCGACGCTTGGGACGAGTACATCCCCCAGGTACTCTTCACCTATCGTTCTACCCCCCACACCGGCACGGGCTACTCACCGGCGAAGCTGATGCTGGGCAGAGAGTTGACCTGGCCCAGAGAGGCCATGACGGTGCCTGTGGAGCCCCAGTTGCGCCCCGCCCGGGACTTCATGGCCGACCTCACCTACAACCTCTCCTCCATCCGCGCCCTCGCCCTCGCCAACCTCGGCAAGGCTCAGCGCACTTACAAACGCTACTACGACAGGCAGCGCCAAACGCCCACCATCTTCGCCCCCGGAGACGAGGTCTATTATTCCAAGCCTAGGAACCAGGTTCCCAAGGGCCAAAACAAGAAGTTCTACCGGAACACCAGCGGCTTCTACGTGGTGGTGGCCGTCAACTTCCCCAACTACCTCATCGCCGACTTCTCCGGCCCCAAAGCCATTCACCGAGTCGCCCATCACGACCGGTTGCTCCCCGCTTATCCCCGCCTCCAGCCTGAACAGGCTGCAGTGGAGGCAGACGAGGATCTCTTGGCCCGCCCTGGCGCCCTCCGCCCGGCCTCCCAGGTGGGCGCCAGCGTCCAGTTGAGCGGCTCCAGCTCCGACTCCGGCTCCGACACCCCCGCCGTCGACTAGGCCAGCTGCACGCTCAGTTCCAGGCCAGCCTCCACGGCCACTCCTCGTCCCCTCCATCCCTCCTTCCCCCCCCCACAAGGTTTTCTTTTCAATTTACCCGAAGGCAGTACGCTGCCGCCTCTCTTTATGAACTGGAATTCTCTCTCGTCCCACCTGCGGCCAAAGCTCGGCCTCCCAGAAGCCCCGGCCGCCGGCTCCATTAGCCCTAGGGGCGTTCCGCCGGCCCCTGGCCCGAGGAGGACCAAGTTCTGGCCCAGCTACACTCCCAGTGGCCCCACCGCCGCAGCAGTGGGGTTTCATAAATTCTGGCTGCAACTGCGGCTGCCAGGAATGGGTATGCAAGACTGCGGAGCCCTGAAAAGACTCGACCCGCTCGCAGTGCAAGCGCCCTGCCAGCGGGCCCACGGCACTCCAGCCAGCCTCTTGTGCCGGCCAAATGCTGCCCCTGCCACATGGGAGGCCCGAGTAGCCCTGCGCGTGGCCGCCCTCAAGATGCCTCCCCCGCCTCTCCCCTTCCCTCGCTTGTACGGATTGTGGCCCCACTGCGATAGCAGTGGAGCGTGCAAAAATTGCCGTCGCATGAGCGGCGAGGGGGACTGGAGTCCATCCCTGCCGAACCTGAAAGGCCTGCAAAGCCTGCTTGCAGCGTGGATGCGCTGCGAGTAGGCAGGGATGTCTTGCAGGCTGAGTTCCCTGGAACGGCCTAATGCCCGCCCTGCTGCATCAAGCGCCCAAGTAGCCCTGTGCGCGGCTGCCCCCAACTCCGCCCAGATCTCTCCTCCCTCTCTCCCACTTGCAAACTTTGGCCCCACCGCCGGAGCAGTGAGGCTGTCAAAATTTTGGCCACCGCAGAGCGGGGCCGTGGAGGGGAGGACGCCCCTGGCAGAACCCTGAAAGGCCTGCAAGGCCCACTCGCAGTGCTCGTGCACTGCAAGCGGGCGGGCGGTTTTGGGGCAGGGCCTCTCGCGCCAGCCTAGTGCCTGCCCAGCCACATCAAGCTCCCGAGTAACGCCATGCAGCCACGCGGCCGTGACCCTCCCCTGCCTCCTCCACCAGCAAAGAGAAAAGGCTTCAGGGCTGTCACCGAGTTCCTTTTTCTTCCCCAGTGAGGGTGAATTTTAGGTTACCGCGGTAACACGAAATCGGGTTTTAAATGGGTAAATAAGTAAAGCTTATCGTTAAAGTGGCTTTTGGGAATAGTCCTACGCGTTTAAAATAACTTTCCAGCCCCGAACACATAAGGAAAAGTCGTTTTAAAAGTGTTTTCGGGTGAAATTTAGCGTTACCTACGGCGTAAACACATAAGAAAAAGTGTAAAACCTTATCGTTAAAATTGTTTTTAAACCTCTTTTGAAGGCGAATTCCACCTGAACACGTAACAAAACGCGGTTTCCACTTTAGGCAAACGATAAAATAAGAGCCACCAGCCTCGAATCAATTTTGTAATTATCGCTTTTAAAACAATTGGGACTCCGATTCCCTGTGCTAGGTGCCTTTCCTTTGAACGCTAACTGTTGTTCTATAAATCTTTCTAAGACAGATTAACTACAATCCCCTTTCGCTTTTGCGATATCCCAATAGTCCTGGTCGATGCAAAAAGGGGTCATTTTCTCGAATAGCATTATTATCGTAAAAGAATCACCGAGTAAATTATAAAATGATGTCCAAAAGTAATGGCAGGGTGGACCAGTAGCTGAATGCCCACAGACGGGCAGGAGCGCTAAATAATGCTTTTTGAATTAAATATATAAAAGCTTAGCATGAACACGGCTAAAAAGAATCAATAAAAGGTTGGACAGGCAGCAATGCGAGCGAAGGACGCCAGGACTCACAGCTTCATCGCTCTGAGCATGCGCAGCGCCTTGTTCACCTCCAACCCACACCCTCATCTTTTCAGCGAAGGTAGAGACAGGAGGAGAAAGAACCTTCTGAGTGTCGTCCGGGGCGCGGGTGCCCCGCTGGCAGAGCATCCCCCGCAGCCGTCGGACGTCCCGTTGGAGCTCCCGCAGGTCTTGCTGGGCATTCTGGCGATCCCACTTCTCCTGAGCTACCTTCACGCGGAGCTGCGTCACCTCCTGTAACTCTTCTTTCTCACCTTCTTCTCCTCATTCCCCACACCACCAACCGCCTTCTTGGCGCGGTACTCCCGCCTCTCGTCCTCCGCCCGGTCGATGGTGCGGTTCACCTCCCGCATCAGCCACTGGATTCGCTGCTCACTCCGCCAGAGAGTGATGGCCACCAGTCCCGCCGCCTTGCCCGGGTGGTGGTGGCGCGAGTCGAAGTACTGGTAGAATTCCTGGCTGCTGTAGTAGAAGTTTAGCAGGGTGTCGTTGCAGATCACCTGCAATCGGTTCCCCCTCTCCCTCTCTCCCTCATGCCATACAGGAAAGTGGGAAGGGAACCCCGACAGCGAGGTTCCAGTGCCGCCACTCTCTCTGGCCAGGCACTCGCCGGTGCTGCAGGGCTCCAGGGGTCCGCAGCTCCGTCGGCCACTCGCTCCAGCGGGGCGGCCCCCGCAAGTCCACCCCCAGCTCGAAGTAGCGCAGCCAGCCGCTTTCGAACATCCGCGGACGGTGATCCAGTCCCAGGTTCTGCAGGGAGATGCTCCCGCGGTGCTGAGCGGCGTGGAAGTGGCGGCCAGTAGAGACGTGGTACACGCCTCCGGTGACGGGACAGAGGATGGCCGGAGGGCCTCCAGAGTGCAGCAGAGTGAGAACTCCGCCTCGTAGCAGACGCCGTAGCGGATCTTGGACCATCCGCTGTTGAGCAGCGCGAGCCTGCTGGCGCTGTTGGCGATTACGCAGACGCCGACGAAGACGACGGGCAGCCCCCGGAGCCAGCCCGCCCCCGTCTCCGTCCCCTCCGCCTCCGTCGCCCCCACCCCCGTTCCCTCCGTCTCCGTCCCCTCCGTTGCCGTCCCCCACGTTCCCTCCTCCATTCCCCAGCATGAGGTTCCCGTCGAACTGGGGCCCAGCTATCGCGAGCGGCGCGAAGATGGCCTGGCCTCCCACAGCCCCTGCCGGAGCCACTTGCACCACCCCAGCCCCTTGCCGCCGCCGGGAACGGGCGCGAGACCGCCGACTGGCTCGGTAGCGGCTCAAGGAACGGCTCCGATGCAAACTGCAACCACCCCTTTTACACCTACCAGGTTTCACCTTACCTCACCTTCCCTTTACATGCTGAATCATTTCCCCTCTTCCTTCCTCCTTTTCTAATAGCTAAGCCCCACCCTAGATCTCTAGGCGGAAAGAAAATGAAGACTGGAAGCCTTTAGTAGGCAGTACTGGGGGGAGGAGTTGAGTCCCTCCCCACCCGCCTCCTCTCACGCGATGAAACATCACCCCCTCCCTCCCTGAGCTACCGCAACCCAGCAGACTCGCCCCTCCTACTAACTGCTCTCTTCCCTCTTCCCCTCACCCTCACCGTCTTCCCTATATCCCACACCGGTGTACGGTCGAGCAGGTGAGAAAGGAAAAGTTTTGCCCACCAACCTGTCAGTTTTCTGCCCTCCCTACCTCTTCCTTTCCTTCGCTGCCCTGCCCTTTTTGTCTTCCCCCTGTTCTCAAGAGAAGCAGGAGAAAGAGGGGGGATGGGGGGGTAGCGCAGGCGCAGCTAAGGCAGATAGGAAAAGCAAAACTTTTTGCAAAAAATTAAGGGCGACCAGCTGGCCAGCGGTGTGGCCAGGACCGTCAGAGTTGGGACTTCGTGACGCAACCAGACCCTCTCCCCCCCAGTCCCGCTTTGCCGGTTGTCATAGACAGAGACACACCCGCACGCCGCCTTCGAAAATCGTCGACGTACGGAGTGGCAGAAAGGGGGAGAGGGCCCCGGGAGGGTGGCACCATGTTTCAGGTGCTGCAAAGGTCCTGGCCACCAGGTCGCCCCAACTGAGAGCGGTCAGACCTTGTATATATAGAATGCCCCTCCCTGGGAAGCATCATCTCCCCAAGTAAGACTTTAGCACTGGTAGGTACTTTGGCCCTGTGCTGAGCAGTCGCCTTCCCATTGACCTCGCCCGATGCGAGGCCAAGCGACCAATCACAGCCCCCACTTCTCCTCTCCCAGCCTGGCCAGGGGCGAAGCCCCGCCCCTACGCTCCCTCCCCTCACCAGGCCTCTTCCCCCTCCTCTGCTTTTGCGCAGACGAGGCCCAAAGGATACTCATTGGGATGGTGTTCTGGGAGGTAGGTAATGGCCTTCCCCCTCCCCCGCCCCTCAATGATGGTATCCAAAAGAGTAGGAGAAGCTTCTCGAATGCCTGCTAGGCCCCCCCCTCCAAGCAACCTCGCCTGCCTCTTTAGCAGCACAACCCATTTCGGCAACCAGCAATAGCTGCGCTTCCTCCCCGCCCCTCACCCCCCAGAGTTCCCCCTTACGCCACCCTTTCCCCTCTGCCAATCGCACACCTTTCCCTACTCTCCTTTTCGAGGGACGTTAGCGCTTAGAGTTAGGTGCCCCAGAAGGAGAGGGAAGAATAGAAGCAAGACTCACCTGGGCATGACGATGAGTGGCGGAGGAGCGAAGTCGAGGTTGGGAAAGTGTAGAGAGGCAGCAGCGTACTGCTTACAGGGAAGTTTCTTGCTGCAATCCCTTCTCTCCCTCCTTCACGCGCCCTAATCGACTTAGGGGGCAATCGCGATAAGATAGGAGAATAGTGGAGGATGGGGATAGGAGAGTGCGAAGCGTGATGAAATGAATGATGGGTTTTGGCCGGCTACTGCAGGCCTTTGCGATTGGCGCTACGGCTGCTACGGCCAGCGCCGAACGCGAGCGGGGTGGCGGGTCTCTGGCAGGACCCCGTCCGGGGCTACTTCGAGCAGCACGGGAAGATGGAGTTCGTCCCCGGCGAGGACTACGGCCTTACTCAGCAGCAGAAGCAGGCCGTCCTCGACCGACACCTCATGAAGGAGGCCCTCAAGAAGGAGTTCGCACGCCTGGAGTTCGACCCTGCCCTCTTCAAATACAGGCATCCCCTTCCCCCCAGTCTCTTTTCTGCCATAAGGAGAAAGCCAGTTGGTTGGCAGGCAAGGGGTGGTGATGGATCCGGCGGTGTTCCGCTGGTACGCGGCGGACATGACGATTGTGGAGCACCTGCGCTGGACTCCTCGCTCCGCCCTCACCACACTCGGCATCATGTTCCTCTCCACCGTTGTCATCCTCAAGACCTTCATGGTCTCCAAGGTTCCCCTATCCCCTGCTTTCGGGCAGCTGGTCAAAGCAATATGGCGCTGGGATTGAAGGACACTGCGGATGAAGCGTGCCTTGAGGGGCGTGTGCTGTGGTGGGATAGAAACCAGGGCCGCGGCTACACCAACGCCGGCTGCGGACACGACGGCATCTTTTCCGTCTATTAGATCGGAGAGATTTCCCTGCGTGTTGTTGCACTCCTTCAACTCCAGCCATGTAGCTTCTAGCTCTATTAGCATATTTTGTGTAATTATGGATTGGTCCACTAGTAATAAATGCGTCTGCTCAATGCATCTACACCTTTTCTGCCTACGTCTAGTGAACAAGCGGATATGTTTGAAACTATGCATTTCTTCCCTTCAAAGTTTGCGCTGCTTCAATTCGGGCAGAACAATAAAAAGCAATGTCAATGAAAGAAGAGTTGAAAGCGGCTCGAAAGCTAATAGATGAGAAAAAATTCGAGGAAGCGCTTCCAATTGTACAGGTAAACACCATTCTCAACAAGACATCTAATATTTTTGAAACCATTTTCAACATTTTTTCTATTCTTACTTTTTTATTGAGGCTTTATCTTTATTACTTCAACATAGTGAGAAACATTCTCCAGGGAACTAAAACAAATTATGCACTAAAATAATTTTGTTTCCAGAAAATACTGGCGGAAAATGGGGAGGAATATTCTGCCCTCCTTCTGGCCGGAGCTTGCGAGACCCAGCTGGGACGTCTACAACAGGCCAAAAGTTGGCTGAAGAAGGCAGCTAGCATCCAACCCAGTTAGCTGGCCAATATTTATCAGGCCAATATGAGGAAAGAGTTTTGAGGCAAGGCTGGCGCTTGGCAAGGACTCTGTCAACTCTACGCCAACACGGAGCTGACCTGGGACGCGGACTACGATGAGGCCCTCAGTCACCTCATCTCTCTGCTCAAGTGAGGACTTTTTTGGGATCAAATGGGAATAAATGTGGCTGGTGCGTAGGGATGAAGAGAAGCTGGGTGATTGTCGCCTTCGTCGAGCTGCTTGTCGTCTCCTTCTGGACCGTGCAGAGGAGGAGGATACGGCGGAGTTGGCAGGCGCTCCTCAGTTCATACTCACTCAGCTCAAGCCTCGACTCCCTCAGCCCCTGTCTGAAAACGCAATTCATCTGGTATGCCCTTATTCGAGCAGATCATCTAGTATGCCCTTATTCGAGCAGCATCGTTGAAAATTTTGTCAGATAAAAACTGCATATGCGAATTCTGGGATGAAGCCATCCATGGAGCAACTGTTGTTTCTTGAAAACGTGAGTTCAATTCGTTGACATGACAGTTGTAAATGAAATGATCTTTTTAGCATGGATCTGTGGATGAAACGTTGGCAGTGCTGGAAAAGATAGAAGAGAAGGAGTGCGGAGAGAATAGAGCATCGCTAGGACGTTTTTTAGCCTACACCTATCTATGTCGCCAGCCAACAGACGGTTTCATTCTAATTCCTATCTCTCTGCTCAATGCTGAAATTATTTTTTGAGACGAATATATTCGCGTGAGCGCATTGGTGGATGAAAGTTCTCTGGGTGCAGCCAAAGATCACCTGGCTGACGGCGCCTGGGAAGAGGCTTTAGAGGCACTGTCCTCTCCTTTTGAGCAAAAGAATGAGCTAATTGGAGCATGTTTAGGCGCTTGACGAATGGGAGGTGAGCGATGCTGCAGCTGCGGATATTCTACGGCTTCCCTGTCTCCTTAACCTCTTCAGGTGCCGCCATTTGTTGCTAACCTCATCCGAATGCTAAACCGAATGCTAGTTGTGCTAAAAGCTCAAATTCGCTCACTAAAGCAAATGAGTACAGGTTGTGTGAGTTGGCGAAAGATGCGCTGGCGGCAGAGAGCCAAATTGCCCTCTTCCCAGCCTCTGTCCGCCCCCAGCTGAAGGCCAAATGCGCCTACTACGCCGCATACGCCGTCATCCTCAATCCACTCTCTAACGTTTTCTTCATAGATCTTTCATGTTCAAAGCGCAGGCAGTGGATTGAAGGAGAGTGAACTGCTGGCGGCAGAGAAGAAGCTGAGCGGAGAAGAGGATGCGGAGAGTTTGAGTCTGCTGGCTCAGTCCGCCATTCGAAGAAGCCGCGTCGACGCCGCTTGGCCTCTCATACACAAACTTCCACCGTCCATTCAATTTCTACGTCCTTTTCATTTGCATAAACCATGGATTCTTCAGAATCGGTCCATCTCTCCACTATTGGCTTCTACTTTCTCTGGCTCAGCAGGTTATTTCAATCTCAAACTTGAGGAATGTAAAAATGTAGAACCCTTTTTGCGAAAAACGACAAAAACAAGCATTTTGAGGCAGAGCAAGAATTGGAGAACGCCAAGACAACTCTATCCAAAGGGCTTCAAGCCTTCCCGGACTCCTGGCAGCTTCACCTGGCTATGGGCAACCTTCTCTGGAGTCAAGGCCGCTCCGAGGTTCCCTGCTGTCCTCTTTCAAGAATACAACCCAAACTTCTCCATCCAACCCTGCTTGAGGTGGCCGTGCTGCGACACTTCCTAGCCGCCGCCAAGGGCTGCCCCGGCCATCCGCTGGCCTACCTGCGCATGGGGGAGTTCTACGCGGCCGGCGGGCAGGCTGAGAAAGCCCTGCGCTGTCTGGAGCGCAGTTTGGAGTTGGACGAGGACGGGCTTTGGGCCGCCCACACTCGACGCCAGCTCAGCGACCTGCTCTCCGCCTTCCCTCCTTCCGTCAGCTCCATTTGCCTGACAGAGCTGGCAGAAGGGTGAACGGGGGAGTGATTAGGACAAGGAGAAGGAGAGCCTGCAACTGGAGGTGCTGGAGGGGGCGGTGGAGGAGGAGAATGCTACTTGGGCGCTGCAGCGTCTGGGTCTCCTTCAGCTGCGTCAAGGTCGCCTGGAATCTGCCGTGCATCGTCTCCAGCAGCTTGTCGCCCGCCAGCCGGATCCGCTCTCCTGGCAGTGTCTTGGTCTTGCCCCAGAGCCTGACGGAAAGAGAGATGGAGTGGAGATGAGGTTTGAAGGAGACGCGTACGTGGCGCGCGGCTCACTGGAGTCGGGAGCAAAGGCCTACGAAGCAGCGGAGGGATTGCTGGACAAGAAGGCCTCCTCGGAGACGCGAGCGAGGTTGAGTCGAGCTCTCACCGGCGTTCTCATCCAGACTGGACGGTTCCGAGAGGCCATGATCAAGGCCAGACTACTCCTACAGCTGTCTCCTTCAGATGCTCAGGTCAGTCTAAATTCATTAGCATGACATCTGTTTCATGCTATCCTATGGTCATCTTTATCGTCTACAAGCTCATCTACTGGAAACAAACAACATTTACAGAGTAAACTGAAAAAGATTCAGGCCAAAGTAACGTTGAAAAGTTTTTGAGAGCGACAAGCTTCTGGAAAAAGCTGATAATTATTTTAAAAGAGGCTGATAATTAAAGGCGCGGGTGTTGCTGGCTCATGCTGGGCTGGAGGAGGGTCTGCTGGCGTCAGGGGATGGACTACGAGTGGGGCGGGCGTTGGACTGCTGGGCGGAAGCATTGGCAGCCATCGCCCCCGCCCTCACCTCCACCCTCTCCTCTTACGCCACCGCCTGGACTCTGGCCGCCCAACTCACCCTAGGTGCTTCATCCTCTTTATCTACGCTTCCATATCCCATATCATGCTTCTTGCTTTTGCCAGAAATGGCAGCCTACTCCCAAGGCATGGGCGACTGGCAGCGCAAGCAAATTGGAATCGCCGCCCAGAACCTAGGCCTACACATACTTCCCACAGGTGTACTATCCATGAAAGCGAATAAAGATTGGCAAGTAAGAATTGAGATGCAGGAGAGTCTCTAGCAGATGCGGCAGTGAGCCTCTACGCCAAGGCCCTTCGACTCCAGCCCAACTCCCCTGTCATCTGGGCCCATGCCGGACTGGCCAGCTTCACAGTTACATGGAGCTTTTTGCAAAGCCAGACATCGCATATAATGAGAAATGTGTGATAGGCTTGGCGCTTTCATGGGAAAGCGGGGGCACTGGCGCAGTCGGAGGCTTGTCTTCTTCGATCGCTGCGGCTCAACAAGGCCAACTCCACTGCATGGCTTCGTCTGGGCCACCTCTACGCAGCCTCCAATCGACTGCTCAGAGCCCAGCATGCCTACATCAAAGCTCTGGAAGCGGCTGGTGGAGACGGAGAACTGGCCGGCAGAGCTTGGACTGCACTCGCCATTCTCTACTTAGGCAAAGGTCTGGGCCACCTCTACGCAGCCTCCAGTCGACTGCTCAGAGCCCAGCATGCCTACATCAAAGCTCTGGAAGCGGCTGGTGGAGACGGAGAACTGGCCGGCAGAGCTTGGACTGCACTCGCCATTCTCTACTTAGGCAAAGGTCTGGGCCACCTCTACGCAGCCTCCAGTCGACTGCTCAGAGCCCAGCATGCCTACATCAAAGCTCTGGAAGCGGCTGGTGGAGACGGAGAACTGGCCGGCAGAGTTTGGACTGCACTCGCTCTTCTCTACTTAGGCAAAGGTAAGCAGTGGCTTATTTTAGGAGCCCCGACTCATCGTAAACATTTCATTCTGACCTCGACTCTTCGTAAATTTCGAAGCCTATGTAACTGCGTTGCTGGTCTAGTTTGCATTAAGCTTTAAGGCTTCGCAAGCGAAGCCTACATATTTGCCATGATACAAGTCATTTTGACTAAGCCAAAGCCTTTTTAAGAGTCAGTTTTTTCTTATTTTTGGTCCTTATTTTTAGAGTTAACGATGAGTCATTAGGCCTTTTTTTGGCAATAAATGATATCATGACTTTTGACGCATGAACGGAGTGCATAAAATTAAAAAAAACATTGGAAATAAAGGTGGTGAAATTAATTGCATAAGTTTAAATGTTCAAAAATAGGTTAGAATAGGTTAAAAGACACATTTTAATCAAACCGATAAATCTAAACATCAAAGATAAGACTTCAGTGTACACAAAGGCACTTCTAAGCTCACTTGTTTAAAACAGCCAACAAATGCACTAACTCAGGCTCGACCAAAAAGGTCAAACAATATGAGGATTAAACTGGAAGATCTGACAGAGTCTTCCAAAGAGCGATATCTCTGCCCATTTTGCAATGACATTTTCGAAGCCCACGAGCTCAAGGTTACCTTCCTCCTGCAAAACCTAAAGCAACCACATGGTTTGAGCTCCACTTGCTGGAAGAGCTTTTGATAGCTCCGTTCAAATGCCAACTGTGTGGAACGGCGTTCTTCGACAGTGCCTCTGGAGAGGAGCATTTTGCTCGCAGTCATCCTGCTGCCCCCATTCAACTCCTCGAGTCCTGGCCTCAAGAGCAAGCCGATCTGCTCTCTGTTCCTCAACCTATCCTCATGTTTTTCCCCATTAATTCGTGTCAATTCAGGATGCACTGGACCAAACGCAAATCATCGCCCCCTCCAAGGGTGTGCAGATGGATGAGAAGGCGGCTGATGGACTGCCGATTTCTATTTCCGACCATATTGAATTTGGCAGCGACGAAGAAGAAGAGGAGGCTGAAGAATGTCCAGCAATTGTTCGAGACCTCTGTGCCGACACCCTCAGAGAATCAGCAGCCACTCCTGCATTTCATGACGTTGACAAAACGCCATCTGACCACTACGACAGCAATGCCGAGGAGGAGGAAGAGAAGCCTACAGAAGCCAATCCTTTCAAAGAGGATCCAGACGACAAACCGCCCAAAAGCCAGCCTGATCTCAGCGGGATCAAACTAGAGCTGAAATCCAGCTCCCCGAAATGTGGAGAAATGGGCCCAAAGGAGTGGTGGGACGCTGAGTCACCGACAAAAGCCAGTTTCGTAGTAGAGTCGCTGGAGGAGACAGAGCGGCGATGTCTGCGCCGCTTCGGGGGCTCCGGCAAGTATCCGAATGTGCACTGCGACGACTGCGGCTGGAGCACTGGCGGTCGGGAGGCTCGCCAACGCCTCGTCTACCATCGACTTACTTTTCACCTCTTCTCCACTCCACCTTTTCCAGCATCACCACCGAGCACTCCACACAAAGCAGCGATTCAAGCTGCCAGCATATTGCATTGCCCAGTTCGCGGCTGCTCCTTTGCCACGGACAGCTCCCCTCTCATTCTCAAATACCATGTGCTAAAGTTAGTCCCCTGCTCAACCTGGACTTGCCTAATCAAGAGAATTGGCAGGGTTCATGGAGGTCAGGGAGTCTGCTGTAAGGTGCCGGGGTGTTTGAAACGTTTCAAGAGCCAAAAGCATTTGATTTTTCATTTAAAAACAGTGCACTGTATTGATAAGTATTAGATTTGGCTTTCCACTTCCGAGCTGTTGATCTTATCTTAGCATTCTGAGAACACACATTGTACTTTGATCTTATCTTGTTTTGTACTTGTTCTGAGTTTCATTGGCATTTATAAAAAGAGGCGATGGTGAAAGAAGCAAAATACTTCTGCCCAATATGCCAGGACATTGTGCCGAAGGACAACCTCAAGGCTTTGATAACTTTTGCATTTAGCTATTATGAAGCAAAGTTGAATTTAGGTTCATTTGATGGAAGAGCTTTTGTTGGCTCCGTTCAAATGCCTAGTCTGTGCCATGTCATTCTTTGATGCGAGCTCAGCTGAAGAGCACTTCAGTCGCCGGCACCCAACTGTGCCAGTTCAAATCGCTCAATCTTGGCCCCAGCAGCAGGTCCTCAGACTGACGGTCAGCTCATTGGATTTTACCACTCATCTTGAGAAAGCTCATGACAGTATTTGTAGAAGGCCTTCGAGGAAGCAAAAGCAGTCCCCTTGGAAAATACATCGGAGAATTTAGTTTCGGACAAAGCTGACCTAAACGACAACATCATTGACGACAGCGAGCATGCAGATTATGACTCTGACGAAACAGAACAATCAAACGCAGAAATCGGCAAAGCGACAGACCACTGCAAACATGGAATCCTTGAAGAAGAAAGAGAAATGGAAACAAGCCCTGCAACTGTCGTCAAAAAAGTGAAGGCGCAAAGAACAAGCCCAACGGATTGGCAAAAGAAAAATATCTTTCCTCTGAGTGACAGCAGTATTGGCAAGAGGGAAATGGATGCTTTCCACTGCGACGATTGCGACTGGAGCGCTGCTTCAAAAGATTGTAAAGGGGAGAAGCGATCAACGAAACAGCGAGGTCCACTTGTCCGTCATCTCCGCGCCAAGCACTTTCCTCTGCTGCCACAAAGACCGCACCCAAGCAGCCCAGCACCTCAGAAAAAGGCCATCAGACCAAAGCGAAAAAAGACAGGACCACAACTGTACTACAGTCGGTGCAAGTGTTCTCGGTGTTTGGACGGAACCAATGCAGGCATACCTTTTCAAGAACGACGTCACAAATGCCCCTATCCCGCCTGCTCTTTCCTCACTCGCAAGGGTACCATGCTACCTGCGCATCAGCGACAGTTAATTTCTTTCGTCTCTTGGTTCCCGATCACTGAGCCTCATTGCAGAATTCACGAGGGCCTTCGTTTCCCTTGCCCAGAAGCAAGCTGTGCGAAGACTTTTACGCAGCTCACCCACGCAAAGGAGCACGCAAAGCGGCTGCATCAAAACTTTCATCTTCTTTGCCCTGAGTGCAACAAAAGCATCAAATGGGCCTACAATCTCAGGGTTCACCGCAAGCAATTTCATGGTGTTGAATAAAATTTTCATAAAACTAACGCAAAACATCACCAAAAAACAGGGAATTCATAAAAACTTATAACCAAACAAAGCATGTGAACAGCGGGGAAATAAATCGCTGAAAACGCTGCAGCTCCGCTCAGGCCTACCCAAATGCAAGTTGGCAATGATTGAAGAAAAACGGGAGGCGGCTCACGCGGCTTTTGCTGCGGCTCAGTCGGCGTCGCCCAGGGCTGGCGGAGCCTGGGCGGGGCAGGCCATCATCGCTCACTCCCTCAACCACAACGACGCCCTCGACCTCTTCCGACACGCACTCACCCTTCGCACTCACGTTCGCCCCACACCCTTCCACACTCCCATAGCCATTGAAAAGGGCTTTCAGTCGCTGGCCTTGGAGGGCTATCTGCAGCTGCTTCTGCCGAAACTCGGCAGGCAGAAACTGGGCAGCGATGAGTACGCCGTCAAACAGCTCCACGCTGTTCGGACAGCAGCCGATGCAGCTACCCGACTCACTGGTTTCGCCTTTGGGATGTTCTATGAGCAAGCAGAGGGAAAGGTTGGAGGAATGGGGGAGAACTGGGGGAAAGAGCAGGGGCTGCTGGAAATGCTGGATCGGCGGGATGTGATGGAGGGCGTTGACCGAGAGTCCTGGAGCCCGGATGAAGCATTCCAGGCTGCTCTGGCTCAGTTTTCCAAGGCTCGAAGCGCTCAATGGCCTGAAGAAAGGTCTTTTTATTTCATTAGATCATTCTTTTCATTTCATTCATTCTTTTCTTTCATTAGAGCAAATGTAAAGAATGGGAGGGAAAATAGCGCCAAATAGAACAGGTGGGAGTCGGACGTTTTGGGCTGCGACTCGGAATCTGACGCCATCAAGCGCCTTGTAAAGAGCTGGCAAATGCAAGGAGTGACGAATGAAGAAATGCAGGACAAAGCTCTGCTTCTAACTACCCGTCTCATGTGCCGCGGTTTTTTCATCGCTTCATTCTAGCATTCACCACCAGTGATCAGTAACAATCAAATGGATAGGGAAGTTCGAAGAGGACAGACGATTGGGTGCCTGGTTGGCTCACGCTATCCCCAGTGCTGCTTCCTTCTGGGCTCTTCTGGGCAACGCTGATGTTCTCCCGCCGGCGCTTCACTCCCTCCTATTCCTTCATTCCGCCAGTGTTCGTTTCTCTGCCAAATTTTTGATTAATTTCTAGGATTGAATGATTTTTGTGAATACTTTGCAGGCTGACCGAACACCGAAAGCCTGGGCCAAATTCGTGCACACGTTTCCCTACAGAGTGCCGCTTGAAGCATTTCGATCTTGAAGCTTACGCTAAAACTGAAGTGCTAAAACCTAAGCGCTTCAGTTTAATTTCATTGCAAATGTGTTTTGAAGCTGATTATTCCGAATTATTCCGAACAAGTAAATGCTTTCTTTTATTTGAAAACCAGCAAGATTCGGCCAGACGAAAAATGGTTCGATTCTTTTTGGGAAAACAAACTAGTTATAATTGCAATATCTGGGATAGAAAAGAAGGAAAAAAGTGAGTAGCAATGTCGTCGGAGCCAAAAGTGGACCCCCAGTTGGCGTCATTCATCCAGGCGCAGAGTGCTCGCAGCCAGATGCAGGCCGTTCTGCAGAAGCTTTCCGACGACTGCATTGACCTTTGCATGCCCAAGGTAGCTCCTCATTTCAGCCTGAAAGCAGTAAGAGGCATGAATTGGGAGAGTTGCAGTCTCCTCCGGCGAAAATGGACGGTAAAACGGAGACGTGCCTGAACAACTGCGTGAACACCATGATCGACGCCTCCAAGTTCATGATGAACAAACTCTCCCAGCAGCAGACCTCCTCCGCTGCTCCCTCTGGCTGGATGTAGCCCTCCTCTCTACTCCTCCCCCTCCCTCCTTGCTTTTCTCCTCTCTCACTTCTCATTCTCCTTCATAGCTAGCCAAGTTGACAAATTTGGTCGCATTGAGTAGTTTGCTATTGCCCTGATAGCATGGTTTTCTTATGAGAAAAGATTGGCACAACAAAATTGGCATATCGAGCAACTGGTAACAATTGGAGCACCGCATCAACGAAGTAGGGATGTCAAGAGGGACTGGAGGAGCGAAATTGGTTGGGTATCTTTGGCTACCTTTAGACTTGAGCAAAAAGGGAGAGGGCAAATGCCACACAACATCAGGAAAACGGGAAAAGGGGGTTTATGTAGGTAGACACTTCTAGAGGTCCTTTTTGGCCTGAATGACGTCTTTGGAGACTCCCTCGGTAAGGTCGTAGCCGCTCACCGTCACTATCATCTTCTCCGACATATCCGCGTACACGTTCCTAAGAACTTTTCCCTTCTTCCACGCCTTTGACTCGTGCTTTCTGCAAAATACCTGGGTTTTAAGCAAGCTAAAGGATCAAAATGCAGAAGTGAATAGACTCTGTGCAAAGAAAGAGAACTAGCAACCCCGGGTGGCGGTAGAAGGCGAGGACGAAAGTGATGAGGAAGATGAGGAGGGCCTTGTGTCCTTCGTCCAGAGCGATGGCGAGAATGTTGCGACGGGCGAAAAACTGGTTGGAGAAGGAGAGCGCCAGAGAGGCCAGCCACAGGCGAATCCCCATGAACGCCAGGTTCCAGGCGCTCAACTTCCTGTTTTCAATCCATCTTTGACAATTCCAATGCGGAAATGATAGAAAAGTAGGCAATGACCCAATGCGAACGACGTAATTGATGAGGAGACAGAGGCAGAAGTAGGCGAAGCTGGCGATGGCGATGCCATGCTGGAACTCCTTCTTGGAGGGATGGAAGGACTTCTCTGTCGGGAAGTTGACACTGCGCCAAAGCTCCTGTCAAATGAGGCATGAAGGCGGGTGGGGAAAAAAGAATGATGCAGAGACCTGGAAGTATGCGTAGTAGAGCCAGCTGAAGAGGAGAGCTGCGGCGCAGGCGGTCAGCACTCGCCCCGTCTCACCGGCCACCGACTTCCAGTTCATTCTCGCTTCTTCACCCTTTCTTCTACTAGCAAAACCTTCAACTGAAGTCTGATTATTTTTACAAATGTTCTTTTTTAGAAGCAACCAAGGACGTGATGCGGATAAATCGCAAGACAATTTTGTGACCAGACAAAGACTTGGAAGGGTTCATGTTTACTCATAATCTATTTGAGCAATTCCGGCAAGTTTTAAAATTACACCAGTACAATTTCAAATCATTTCTTCGTTTTCTTCTTCTTAGTTTTCTTTCCTGTAGACTTGGGAACCAATATGCTTGGAGAGAACTCAGTATCTTCTACGGTTGGCTCGTTGCTCAGCAAATTTCTGCAGCACAATCTTTTTCATCCTTTTTCATCATTTCAAAAGAAGATGGAGACGTGATTTGGCTGATGGAGGAGGGCTGGTGTGAGAATCCGAGAGCAGCCAGGGAGCCTAGGCCAAATCGTGGCCCCAGCTCCTTGCCCAGTCCTGCCACGCTGAAGCAATGAACGCTTTTATCCTTGTATGCCAGGGCATCTGAAATCGTTTCATTGGTTAAGGACAAGAAGGGGAAGAGCATGGGGATAAGTAGCTGAGAAAGGCAGAGACAGGGCCCGGCTTAGCCAGCAAAGCCTCGTCCAAGACTGCCAGGCGAAGACTCCCGCTTTGCAGCTTCCGTAGCACGCTGTTCAGCCCGAAGTGGAGCCCGCTTTTGCTTTCCTTTCATTCGGAGCTAATTCTCTCATGCCAACGAAAAGGGAAGTGAATGAACCTGAGTGGATGGGCCAGCTTCTGGTTCATCCAGTTTGGGGCGTTTGCCAAGAGGTTGGACGTTGGATTGCTGGGCTTCCTGCTCTGCCGCCTTGCTCTGAGCAGCCTTGGCCTTGCGGATCCGACGTCCGCCGCGAGTCTTGCCATGGCCTCGCTTCATCAGCTCACCTTTCACCTCCACTGCCGCCTAGATCCACTTTCAATTCGCGCTTCAAAAGGACAGCTAGTGAAATGGACTTGATAAAGAAGGTCAAGCATAGTCTTGGCATCCGAGGTGCTGGGAAGTTGTGGCAGGGGGCTGCTTCTCAGGAGCGGTCGACAGCTCATTGCGGAGTACTCAAATGCCTGGATTGGGGCTGAAGAGTTACGAAATGAGCGCGCAAGACTTCTCTGCAGGCAGCTGAAAAAGCGCGCGGTTGCAGTCAAAAAGGAGCCCAGGACCCTGAATGAAAGGATGGAAAATGGCCCAGCCAAAGGAACTCGCTCTGGACCTCCGCTTAGCTTACGTGGGATACACGGCCAAGTCTAACTCTACTTTCTCCACTTGCACCTAGCTTCTTTCGGTTTAATTTTGGAGTTTTGAAACCAAATGAGTGATAAGAATGATAATGAACAATCAATTTCGTTTTCGCCGCAATGGGGAGAAAGCAAAGGTTGAAGGGTCAGAAAGATGCAACTGCTAACGGTGCTGGGCAAGTTCTACCAGGACTACCAGAGTTCCACGCCGAAGCGACTGAAGATCATCGACGCCTATCTCTTCTACATCTTTCTCACCGGCGTCATCCAGTCTCTCATTCTTTCTAAGTCCTTCAACCCCTAAGATTGACGCATGGGCTGTGCAGGTTCGCGTACTGCTGTCTAGTAGGTACTTTTCCCTTCAACAGTTTCCTGGCTGGCTTCATCTCCTCCATCGGCTGCTTCGTCCTCGCCGGTACTTACACTCCACTTCACCCGGCTATAAGGAGATTGAAAAGCCTTGGTTGCAGTGTGCCTTCGGATCCAGGTGAACCCTCAGAACAAGGCTCAGTTCCCTGGGATCAGTCCGGAGCGAGCCTTCGCGGACTTCATCTTCGCCCACGCCATCCTACATCTCGTCGTCGTCAACTTCATCGGATGATTTACTTCAACACCATTCCATCCTCCTCCTTATCACACGGGCTATGGATACTTGTTGATTTGAATCCTATTTGTTGCCTTATTTGAATCGTCCCTATCGACACGCTCTTATTCAAGTTGCTAAGTGAGTGCTCGGCTGATGTGATCCGAAAACTTACTAGTATTATATCGAAGTAAACTTTATCTGGGGCACATTGCTTTTGCGACTATTATGGGCTTGCTAGCTAACGCGGCAATAGAATATCTCAGCGCAGAAGTTCTTAAAAAGAATGACGGAGAAGTAAATTTCTCGTTGAGGTGCTTTTGTGAAGCGACGAAAAGTGGGAAAAGATGAAGCCGTACGATGTGATGATCCGCAACATGGCTCGCCGGACCTCCTCATGGTCACTGGAGTTTATCATTTGTATTTAGTTGAGAAGTGAGGGAGTTAGAGTGCAGGACGTTCTCTGTGGGCGTTTGGGGCGCGGTGGGTCTGCTGGGGCTGATCTACGTGACGGAGTACAAGGCCATCAGCAAATTCATTCCCTTCTACGGGCGCAAGTTCGAAGGCCCCCCACAGACCCTTTGGGACAAGCAGAAGCTCTCCCAGGACGGATACTACCACAAATGAAATTTCCCCTTTATGCTTCCCTGTGTGTAATTAGGCGCCTTATTAGCTCACTGATTCCAATTCGAAACTAGACTAAGCTCTTGTTATTGATTAACAAAGCACAAAACGTTAAGGTGAATCATCCAGAAAATTGTCAGAAAAAGCTTGCGCATGACGTCATCCATGCTCCCGTCGGGACACGGGAGCTTCGAATACCTACACTCAAACTATGCACGAAGGAATGAGTCATTTTCACTTGCAGCCCTTCACAACCTGTGAAGGGGGAATAGTATATAAGAGTGAGGTTCCCTGTTGGTTGGCTGAAACAGAGTGAATAGAGGCAGGAAGAATGACGGAGAGTATAGAAGCTCTGTACTCAGAGGCCTACGCCTTGGTGGAGCAAGGTGAGCAATTGTCCATTATGCCGCCTGAAGTGTGGGATCTTGACCTTACTCTCTGTTTGCTCAAGCCTGACCACTCATATTCTTTCATCTACACTTGGTTCAGCTCCAACACCTTTCGTACAGTCAGAGCTAGTCATATTGAGGGCGACCGAAACTCTTGCCTCATTACGAATCCAAAAAGAAGGGATTTGAAGGAATCTGCTACGACGAAGTGGGGCAGACGGACGGAGCACTGGCGATGTACGAGAAGGGCCTGGAGCTGATCGACAGAGCCGGACAGCTCACTGGCGCCGACCAGAGCCCACTCTACACCAAGATGCGCAACGCCCGCGACCACATCCTCTTCCGCCTCAAAGACCTTCGCTGCGGCGGCACCGCCTCCCGCCCCTCCTCCCCCGCCCCTTCTCCCTTCGACGCCGTCTCCGGCGCCATCGCCGCCTTCGGGGAGTCCAAGTCCGCCGAGGAACTCTTCGCCATACCCAGCGGCTGCCAGATCTTCCAGGTCATCGGCCAGGAGACCTCCGTCCCCTCCTACCCTGCCCCCCTCCGCATCTTCCGCTTCAACGACGACTCCCCCACCAGCGAGCAGCCGCCTGCCCAGCCCGCCCCTCCGGCTTTCCTACAGGTGGGGGACTGGGTCCACCCCCTGGTGCCCGGACGGACCCCGGTGCTCAACACGGACTACGGGGCTTACATCTTCCCCAGCCCCAGTGCCGGCGCCCCGGACCTCCATGTGGCCCTCCATGTGGCCCTGCTACCCGTCGGATCTGGAGCCGGGGGTGCGGGGGAACTTTGAGAACCTGCTGCGGGAGCTGACGGCGTCGCTGCGTTCGGTGTCGGTGGCGGAGTCCACGCTGTCGGAGCCGGAGCGGGAGCGCCTGGGGGCCAAGATCGGACGCCTCCTGCTGCAGAGCGGGCAGGCTCTGGCCTGGGGAGTGCAGAAGGGGCAGGAGATGACGTCGCAGTTTGTGAAGACAGAGACGGACAAGGCCCTGGAGCGCCAGGAGAAGACGGGACAGCCGCGCACTGTGGACCCACGCGTTCAGACCAGCATTCACTACCTACGCAAAGGCTCCAAGATCGGCGTCAAAGTCTCCGGCTACCTGGGTATCTCCTCATTTCTAATTCTTACAAAGACAAGTGAATGATGTAAAAAGGTGAATGGTGAAGTAAAGAATTGAATTGCAGTGAACAAAGTGGGTGAGCTGGCATCGTACATCGGGGTTCGTGTGGCGGAGACAGCAACGAAGCGAGTGGGCGATACTTCCAAGGCGGGTGGCACTCTGCTGGCGGACACTGTGGAGGCGGTGAAGGGCGGTGTGGCCGGCTTCGGCACCGTCTACATGGGCATGGAGAACGCCGCCAAACAACTCGCCCGCGACATCGCTCAGGACACCTGTCGTCTGGTAGACCATCGGTTATCCCCCATTCTTTCCTCTGCTTGATGGAGTGCGTTGAGGCAGAATGTGATTTGAGGTATGGGGAGGAGATGGCGCGGGTGACGAAGGACGGGATGTACGCGGTGGGGCACGGGGGCATGGCGGCGTGGAATGTGACGGAGCTGGGGCCGAAGGCCATCGCCAAGCGCACGGCCAAGAAGGCTGGCCTCGCCGTCCTCACAGATCTCGATCAGAATAGCTCCAAAACTGCTAAGAAGCCTGACAATGAAAAGCCTCCACGCCCTCCACCCCCTGCCCCTTCTACCTAGAGTTGCTATTCTTTATGCATCCCATTGCTTCAGCTTTATCGTTTTTCGCGCCCATCAGCTTGTTATCCGCTTTGGGTGGAATGGTGCAAGGACTATTACTCTACCATTTGCTGCACATGCCTTATAGTTAAGTGATTCTTTTTTTTACTGGATGTTGAGAGCATAATTGTTGGAAGCAGCAAAGAAAATCACAGCAGTGGATGTAATCGCAAAACAACAACTAAACAATTTATTTATTCCTAGTAAGGTTGCGCTGTTTTTCGGCGTGGATGACGATTTTCTCGTCAATGAGGAGGCCTTTGCGCCTGCGCACGGCGTTGAGGTGAGCTCGGGCACGGTTGCCGAAATCCGCCTTCTCCCCAAAGTGTGCCAGCTCCTCCTCTGTCGTGGGAACCCAGTATGGATCCTCTTCCAACACCTTCAACATCCCTAACCCCATAAACACCTCCTTTGGCCCACTCTCGAATGGAAGGAGGCAGTAACCTCCCAGTGGGAGAAGACAAGCTGAGGAGTGGCGAGTCCTGAGGTGCGTTTACGAATTTCGTCCGCGAAACCAAAGCTCTCCACCACCGGCAGCACTGCCGCAATGGTGAACAGATTCGTGCCCTCGTTCATCTCCTCTGCCAGCACCTCAAACTCCTATCGCCTCAAGAAAAAAGATGCGATGCAGAGAGGGGCCAACGCGCCCAAGTCGTCGATTGAGCACAGCGTAGACTTTGCCCAAGACTTCGGCTGTGGCTTGGATGGAGCAGCTGTACATGGCCATCATCAGCCGTTGAGGGTGGGCCTGAAAAAGGCCCATTTGTGAAACCTTGAATTAAAAAAGAAAGCTGATCACCTGAAAAGCTCGAATGACGGTTTCCTTGGCAGTGGTGATGAGTTGGCCGTGGAGTCCTTCCACCTCCTCCGCCTCTTGCTTCCAGTCCAGGAGGAGGAAGCCGACACCTCGCATGGGCTCCTCGCACAGTGGCCCCGACTGACAGCCCAGCTGGAAGCCTCGCACCACGCTTGCATCCCCTTCTCCCAGGCCCTCTTCACTGCTCCCCTCTTGCAATCCCCACGCTCGTTCACATCTTTTCAGTTGGAAGCAAAGAAGTGTGGAGAACCCATGAGAAGTTGATTCCAGAGACTGGGGCGATGTCGGTAATCGGGAACGGAGTTGATGAGCAGGTTGAGGCGGGCTTTCTTGGGCCCAAAGGCCCAGATGGCATCGCAGAAACCTCCGCATTCCTCCTCTCCAAATCGGCTCCAAATGGTCTTGTTGTTGCTCTTCAGGCTCTTCCAGTCTGCCGTGAAGGCCTCTCGCAACTCCTCCCGGAACTTGCTCAAGCCCTCTCTCAGGTCGGCTGTCAACAGGTTCTCCGATTCCAGCGCTCCATTGGCCTGTTTCCTCATCCTCTCCACCGCGTCCAGGAGCTCGCTGTGGCCGGTCAAGACGCCCAGAACGCTGTCGGGCAGGGGGAAGGCCTCCATCTTGAAGCAGATGGCTCCTCCGGCAGCCGTCTCCTCCACCAGTCGGTTGGCAACCTCAGAGCGGCGGTACTCGATGGCCTCCTGCAGGCGGTCATGCTTGGGCGGGAGGACGATGGTCTCCTGGAAGGGGATGATGGGCGGGGAGACGCGCAGCTCCCCGACGCCGGGCGCAAAGCGGCTCCTCAGGTCATCCAGGCATCTGGCCAGATGGACCTCGCCGGCGGCCACGATGACATGGGCCCCGTGCTCGTCCACGGCGGTGCGGACGCAGGGGTCGGCCTGGCGGAGGAGGCGAAGGCCGCGCTCCAGCTCCTCCAGGCCGCCGCTCCGCTCCGGCTCCACGGAGACGCGGACGATGGGCTCCGCGGCGGCCTTGACGGGGTAGAAGGGCGCGGCCTCTGGGCTGGAGCTGAGGGTGGCAAAGCGGAGGACGCTGAGGCCGAGGCCGCCGATGCCCACGATGTTGCCCGCCCCCACGGCCTCCACCTCCTCCAGGTCCCGCCCCATGAACAGGTAGAGAGGGCCCAGGGTGACAGGCGTTACACTGCCGCCGGACTGTCCGTCGGGGAGGACGAAGAGACTTTGGCCTCGACGAATGGTTCCGGAGAAGACCCGGGCGAAGCCGATGAAGCTCAGCTCCTCTGATCTAAGTGGCTTATCGCTGTCGTAGGTTTCCACGCTGGGCTCTACATCGAATGTCACGCTAGTCTTGGATTCCTCTTGATCTGCCAGCCGTTTTCTGGCCTCAAAAAAGTGGGCAGATAGAAAGGATGGAAGGAAAAAGAGCTGAGAACGTGAGAACCTCAATTCTTCTTTGCTGCATTTCTTCCTGGGTCATTTCGGGACGTCGATGTTGGGGCAATGAAGAGGTTTCCACTGCCACCATTTTGGACACCAGCACTATTGTCGGGGGCTCACTGTCAAATCATTGGTGCAGCTCAGCTAGCGACATGCTTGGACTGCACCATCACTCCATATATGTTATGCCCCCATTTGACATATCGCCCATTCAATAATTAAAAGGTTAAGCCTGGTTAAGACTATTGGTTAAGCCACTATAGTTTTGCAGAAAAGCGTTTGCGTTCGAACCTTGAGGAAGATGTTTGAGGCTCCGTCTGGCACTGCTGAAGTGCAGTTCGAATGTGAAGAGGGAGATGCTGGAAATGTTTAGGGATGTTTAGGGAGAAAAGGCGCTATTGAGCGAGAGGGTGAACGAGATATGATGGGAGAAGGCGAGCAAGTCTGGCTTCCCGTAGAGGCCTGGGAGGCGGGAGGATGTGGCAGGCGGCTCCCAGCGTAGCCCAGGCCAGTGGCAGCCACTGACCCATCACTGCCTCCAAGCCCACCTTCCTCATGAAAGAAGGGAAGCAGATATCATTATTTCATACCTCTAGGTGAACCTGGGGATCGGTATGGCGTTGATCTCTGGCGGAGAGTTTGATGCTGAGGTTGGCAATGATCTTGTCCAGCTTGGCCTTGTCGGGCTGTGGTGCGAGTATTGCGTTGTAGACGGTCCAGATGTTCTCCAGGACCAGCTGAACGAAGAGCGGCTTCTTGCCCTTCGCATAGGCGCCGGGACGGATTCGCTTGGCCTTCCCGTCCAGGTAGAAGTCGCCCCAAAGCGTTGCCTCCAATTAGCCGCTTCTTTGATTCAGTATGAAGTGGGAAGAAGTGGTAACTTGAAGAGCAGAAGGACTGAGGCCAAGGCGCTGACTGAGCAGCTGCACCCATTCCTGGAGACGGAAGCCCCAGCCGTGGTAGGCGGAGCCAAAGACGACGTTGCCAGCCTCGGGCTGGAAGTAGAGACTGGCCTCCTCCTCCTCCAGCTGCTTCCACTCCGCCTCTGCTTCGCTCTCTCTCCTCCAAGTCCTCTTCATGGAGAAGTGAAGACATTGAAGGGGATGGGGAGAAAGAACCGAAGTCGACGTTCAACAGCTCCTTGACGTCTTCGTAGGTGCTCCTCTTCATCTGCTTCCTCGGCGGCGAGGGCGGAGGAGAGGAGGACCTCGGCGGCCACGGCGTTGACGGCCGTCAGGACGGACTGGATCTGCTGGTAGGCCTCCGATGCACTCATTTTCAGCTCCGTCACCAGCCTGTCCAGCTTGTTCAACACCAGCACCGGCTTCAGACCTTCTTTTATTGCCTAAAGTAGGCGCTTGCTGATTGCATTGCTGAAAAGAAGAGAGAAAGAAATGAGGTACCTGTCTTAGGACGGAGACGGTCTGTGGGCAGACGCCCTCGACGACGTCGACGACAAGAAGGCATCCGTCGGAGAGCTGAAGGGCCGTGGAGACTTCGCCGCAGAAGTCGATGTGTCCGGGGCTGTCGATGATGTTGAGGAGGAATTCCCCGTCCTGGTGGAAGTAGAGGGAGACGGCGGAGGCTTTCATGGTGATGCCGCGCTCCTGCTCATCTGCCCTGCTGTCCATGTATCGAAGTTTGCCTCCAAATGTCTTTCTTTTTAATACTTTTTATTGGGTACGGCTTGAAGTAGTGGTGTTAGTACCAGCCATTCGTGCAGAGATGATGCCGTTAGCAGCAATGAGGGCATCGGCCAGCGTCGTTTTCCCATGGTCCACGTGGGCCAAAATGCACAGATTTCGAACTGAGGCCGGACGACGCTGGAGCTCTTCCAACTTCTTCACCGGGATTAGACGTGGCATTTTCTCTTCAATTTCTTTCGTTTGCCCCCACAAATTGTAACAAAAGGAAAATCTTTTAGGATCAATTGCAGATTGTTGTGCAATTATCAGCACACACGTAGTAAAAGTAAATATGGGACAAAGAATTGAATTCCCGCCTTTGACATTGTACTAGAAGAAATGAGCGATTTTCCAGCTGCTGGCTAGCTGGGTTAAAAAGAGTGTAAAGTGGTCACTTTCCCTTCCATCAAACGAGGTCCACTATGCAAGTGCGCAGTTGGCAAACGGGGGAAGAAAGCGAGGCGCACTTCGCAATCTCCGCTCTCATTGGCTACCCGCTTCAGCAACGACCAATCAACGGAGACTAGTGGAAACTGCCAGAAGCCCCGAGTCGAAGATGAAGAGGCACCTAGCCTGCTGAGTAGCTAACCTCTAGGCGCATCCTTATCCTTTCTTTCGCCTTTCGCCATGGCCGAAAGCTTCTGCTACAATAAGGGCTGTGGCCAAAAATTCCCACTTCACGCCAATACCGATGGTTTCTTTGTTCTGCAGGCTTTTCCAGCCATGTTTATGACATCGAATCATCTGCAGATAGCTGCAAATTTCATCCTGGCCAGCCGGTCTTCCATGATGCCTACAAGGGATGGGGATGCTGCAACAAAAAAGTTTATTTTCTTCATCTTCTCCTTACAATTTATATTCACTGTCGAACCCCTCGTTTTCCTTGGCTCAAATAAGACGGTCAATATGCAAAAGTATACAGGTAACTGATTTCACCGAATTTCTGAACATTCCCGGCTGCACACAAGGCCCGCACAATCCGGAGAAGCCGGCGGAGCCCGAGAAGAAGCCCATCGTGGAGCAGGGCTCCGTCGCCGCCAACGGAGACGCCGACGTCCTTCAGTCCACCCCGAAGGCCGCTGCCCCGCCCACCGCGGCCTCTAGGGACGCCAAGGTCTCTCCAGTCCCCCATCTTTCTCCAGCCTCCCAATAATTTGGATCCTTTTAGACAGAGCCGCTGGTGGAGCTGGAGAAGAAGGTGAACAGCGCTCTGAAGGCCCTGCTCAGCGCCAAACTGGAGGAGGACATGAAGAAGATGGAGATGACCGCCGGCTCGGATGGAAACGAAGCTGTCGTCATTGAGCCCGGTACCCCGTGCAAGAACAACGCCTGTGGACGGTGTGTAGCTGAAGAGGATCGAGGCAAAGAAAATGAAAAAGAGGCTGGTGTTGCAGGGAGTATGATCCGTCAAAGGAGGGCACGGGGGACTGGCGTGACATGTGCTGGCATCATCCCGGAGTGGCCATCTTCCACGAGGGCATGAAGTTCTGGAGCTGCTGCAACAAGAAGACCAGCGACTTCGACGCCTTCCTCTCTCAGCCCGGCTGTACCCGTGGAGATCACAAGTGGATTGGCGATGACAAACGTTCTTCTATCTTCTTCCCCTCACATTTTCTGCTTTGGAATGTGGGCTGATTGGGCAGAGGCGGAGGGAGCTCTGGAGTGCCGCGACGACTTCCATCAGACGGGGAGCCACGTGATCATCACCTACTACCTGAAGAGGGCCCACCCGGATCTCACCCTGGTGCGTGCCAACACCGTCACATTGGACGTCACTCTCGCCGGCCTTGACGGAGGAAGCAAAAGCATTCCCATCGACCTTTGGGGCGTTAGCTTCTTCTCATCATTTCTCACATTTTTACTCGCTTTACTCGAAAGCATAGAACAGTCATGTTCGACGCAATTTTTATTCTCAAATGGATTTTGATGCAGGCAGTAAAGGTGGGGGAGAGCGTGGTGACGCTGACGCCGAATAAGGTGGAAGTGAAGCTGCGAAAGGCGGACCCCGTGTCTTGGCCTCGCCTCAACTACGTCACCCCTCCTTCCTCCACCCAGCAATGACCCAATCGCTTCTCACTACCCATCTTCCATTTACACCTACATTTCATCTCAATTCATTTCTAAGTCATGAGAAAGAATGGTGACACCTCGACTATCTCAGTTCAATTTATTGCGCTTTTTGCGTTGCAGTTATCGTTTTTTCATCTCTTTCCGCAAATGAGTTCAGTTACAATATATCTAGACGTAACAATATTCCGCTAACAATCGAACAAATGTCTGGGCTCCAAAAATCTGCTGGAATCTGTGTGCCAAGAATGCAGGCAAACTGAAAGATCGGGAAAGTTGAAATCTATTCATCCTCTTCGGCTGTCTCTTGCTTGACCTTCTTCTTCTTCTTTTTCTTCGGCTGCTCCTCCGCTTCCTCCTCTTCTTCCGCTTCCGGCTCTGCCACCTCCTCCTTCACGCGCTTCTTCTTTTTCTTCTTCTCCGAGCCACCCGCCGGCGCCTCCTCCTCTTCATCCCCCGCTTCAACACATCTTCTCACTCTCCACCCCCATCCTCATGGACCTGTAGGTATTACGGGCTTCTTCGCGCTTGGCCTTGGCTGGCACTTCGTCGTCCTCCGGGCCGGAGAGCTTGCGCTTCTTCGGCTTCAGCGTGGAGTCCGCGCTCGCGTCGTACTCCATCACCTCAAACAGCTCCTCTCTCTTCCCCACATCCATCTCATCTGAAATGGGGTGGCCAACCTCGCTCTTGAAGGAATAGGCCTTGGCCTGTCCGTCGGCGGGCCCCTTGCCCTGCTTCCCGCTGATGCGCGAGGAGCCGGCCTCAGTGAGGCGCTTCATGCGGGTCTCCAGGTAGACGCGCTGGTCGAGGCCGAGGGAAGAGTCGGCGGCGTCCGTGCCTTCGCCCAGGGCGTCCACTCGCGTTGCCAGTGCCGCCTTCGCTGCCAGCATTCGCGACATTTTGCCCTGAGCACCCCTCTTGTCTTTGTGGAAGGAAGGCAAAGAGGATATGGCGGAGGGGAAACCTTGATCTTGGCGGGAGCGGAGCTGACGAGCTGAGCGTGGTAGAGGAGGCCGTATTTGGGAGTGTCCTTGCGCTGTTTGAGGGCTTTGAAGAGGGCCTTCTCGGCGCCGAGGATCTGGACGGTGGAGGCGGGGAACTTGGCGAGGTTCATGAGGGAGCCGGCGTGGCTGATGAGGCGGGCGCCGACCATCTCGCCGAGGAGGGTGGTGAGGTTGGGGGCGAGGGCGGCCATGCGGTTCTTGAGGTACTCGTAGAGCTGGGTCCGGTAGCTGTGGATCTCCACGATCTGGGAGCAGAGCTGGCGAATGTTGGCGATGTCCAGCTCCGAGATCTCCGTGCCCATGCTGATCTCCGCCTGCTCCTTCACCTGCTCCTCCAGCTCATCCGGCAGGATGTCCGACAGGTCGCTAATCTTCACTTTCTCTTTCGTGCCTACATTTGGATTTGCTGTTTCC
>JASANA010001036.1:0-19970 GCA_030248095.1 Ptycholaimellus sp. GST1_10
ATTTTTTTGCAATCTAGTATTCGAAAACAAAACCGTGGAAAGCGTCAAAACCGGCAAAAGGCCAAGTGAGTGTAAACTTTATGGCACGGTCTAATAACTCTAAATTACTTTACTGTAGTCTATGTTACTTTACGTTACGTTACTTTACGGTCTTAGAACTGTTCAATCATCAAGCTTTCTTGCGAATCCAGTTTGCATTATGGGTAGGAAAAAATTCCCATATGTAGCGAAAATGGCAGGAATGGTAATGTCTGAAATTAGGGGACCTGGGGGGCCCTGGGGCCCCTATATTCAGGTGCCCCCAGGGCCCCTATTTTCAGGTGCCCCCAGGGCCCAATACTTGGGTCGCTTGGGAGTTCTAATACAGATGCTCAAAAAAACAGATTTTAAACAAATGAAGATTAAAGTTGATGTGATTTTGTTGAAAGGGAGCTCATTGAGGATGCTCAACCCTCATGCCAATGCCAGTTACCGCTTCTGACACTTCGCGTCTCTACCGCCACACTCATCTGCACCATCGCTCCATCGTCTGCAAGGCCAAATGCAGCAGCCCACGACTTACCAGCTGTCCTCGTCAGGGCAAGCAAAGTGGTACGCCAAATCTCTTTATCAAACAAAGCCACAGTTTCATACCTTGAAGCTCCACCATTTGGAGCTGCTACTGCCTGCGCCAGCCTTTCATCCATCCCATCCACTGCATCCAGCCGAACACCCTACCAAAGTCCTCGTCAGGAGCAGGTTCATCAGGCCATTGATTTCTCTGTTTTCTCTGTTAAAACAGATTGCAATGATTGGAACAGGAGCATTGTCTGCTGCTGGATTTGGGGATGTGTGAGGAAAGGCTGGGATCGGCTAGCCGGAAGGTCGTATTTGCCACAGCTCATCCAGTCCGTCCTCAGCCAGCCGGTGCTCTGATCCTCCGCGATCAATCTTCCTCCATGAGTGCAACCACCTTTCAAGTATCTTGCCTTTTGTCCACTTTTATCCATTGAAGTGTAGCAGTATTCAACCTTTCAGATGGAAGACGATACTGCCTTGGCATGGGAGCCTCGTTACTTCAAGAAAACTGGATTCATCACAGATGCCTTTCACTGCTTCAACCACACATCCTGCTCCTCTGCTTACCACTTCTCTAGCTACAAGAACACACCTCTTTCCACCATCAACACCTCTGTCGAAGAACAGAACAGCAGTCGCCTAGCCCTACTTCCAAAGATGCTTTCATATTGCAGACGTGATAATTTTCTCAAAATGCTCCACCTCTACATTTCTTTCCTGAATCGTCAAAAAACCTAGGACCCTAGGACCCTAGGACATAAAAAAAAATGACAGTCCCCGGGAACCCCTAAAAGTAGGAGCCCCGGGGGCCCCTAATTTCAGACGTTACCGTGCCTCGAAAATGGCCAAATTTTGATTTTTTTTTGGAAAATTCGTCGGATCCCCCTAAATGAAAATGACTTGGTACGAGTCATTCGACGCAGAATTGTCCAAAACGTAACCCCATGTGGTCAGTTTCAAAATTGTAGCATCAAATTTTAAATAAAATTGGCAAAATGTAGGGTCAGGTATGAAAATATCTGGTACCATCGGCAGGCCAAATGTGGGTCTCTTTTCTCCAAAATTTGGAATTGCCTCGAGTAAAAAGTCAAGGAAATACAATTTCTACTAGTGGAATCTGCTGCTTGGACAGTTGCATTTTGTTTTTGGCGCGCATTTCATTGTCTCTTTCCATGCGCGCCCAAAAACAAAATGCAGATGACGCAGCAGATTCCACTAGTAGAAATTGTATTTCCTTGACTTTTTACTCGAGGCAATTCCAAATTTTGGAGAAAAGAGACCCACATTTGGCCTGCCGATGGTACCAGATATTTCTTCCACTTTTAATATAGTATACAATTTAAAAATACAAATTTTGTATTGCTGGTTATATATTTAGTTAAGATTTTAATAAATAAAAAAAAAGTTAAAAAAAAAACCTTATTTAAAAAATATAATGATTAGCAAAAATTCAAAAATGAAAAATATAATGCAAACTCATTAGCAAATTAACATATTTTTGAGAAATTTTCTTGACTAAAACTCAGGGAAATCGATTTTTTGGTCTGCCGATGATACCACATATTTTTTCCACTTTTAAGATAAAAAAACAGAAAATTGGCTCGATGAAGGTTTGAACCAGGTCATCTCTGATTCAAGTCCAATAGACAAGCCACTTGACCACACAGCTACATAACTTCCTTTGTATACTTAGACGATATTAATTGCACAGAATTACCATTGCACCTTGCCAATTGATGCCTACTATCGTCCATTGAATAGATGCGGAGAAGTAGAAGGAGGAGGAGGAGTTCGGACAAATGGTTCTTAGTGATTTTCCAGGAATGTCGCGGGCCCCAGGAGGGCCCCCCTGGGGAGCCCCTGAGAAGGCCCCCCTGGGGAGCCCCTGAGACGGCCCCCCTGGGGAGCCCCTGAGAAGGCCCCCCTGCGGACATGGTAATATGTCTGGTTGAGTTTGAGGCAGAAGGGATGGGCATGGACCCATAGGGTGCAGGTGTCACAGAGGAGCCAGTGGATGCTTGTCTCGCTGGCTTCAGGCCCATTGGCCCCACTGCAGCAGTGTGGGTTTAGGACTAGCCCTTTGCACTTTCGCCCTATGCCTGTCGTTGACTTTGAGATTTCTAATGCATCCTGTGAGACCAGGAAGAAAGTGGCGGAGTGGGTTGAGGCTTCTGCACACATCCAATGTAAAAGCACACGTCCTTACTACTTCGAAGCCCCTCCCCCCTGGGGAGCCCCTGAGAAGGCCCCCCTGGGGAGCCCCTGAGACGGCCCCCCTGGGGAGCCCCTGAGAAGGCCCCCCTGGGGACATTGTAATACAAGACTAAAATGCTACAGCATGATAAGCTTATGAATTTTCAATCATCAAAAAGCTATAGACAAGATGCCAAGCAATCGTGATACATTTTAATTTGAATTGAGCAACCATTTGGAGCAGAAATTTCATCTAAAAACTCCACTGCTCATTCATAAGCAGGCGGCAATTTATGGCAGTAGTTTTATGGCAGGTTTATTCGCCAGGTTTTGCTCCAATGATAAGCTATTTTAAAAAATTTTTTCATTATTTTCAGCTTCAGTTTTATAGATTTTGATTTTACAAAATTTAATTTCAAGCAGCAAGCTTTAAGTAGTACTGTACTGCTATATAGAAAAAACTCCATCTCCAGATTGAAATCAAAAATTTGATCATTTTGCGAATACCTACATAATTGGGCTCATTAATGCACATCATATAGATTCTAATGTTGTTCAATTTATTATCTATCCAATTTATTTGCTATTTATTTTTAATATAGCTAAAAGTTTATTTTAACTTTTTTTAGATTTTTTTTTGTATTTAGTTGTATTTTGCAATTTTTATATATTGTTACGTTTCTCTACAGTTGTTGTCCTTTTTTAGCCAAAATTGCCGCCTGCTTATGAATGAGCAGTGGAGTTTTTAGATGAAATTTCTGCTCCAAATGGTTGCTCAATTCAAATTAAAATGTATCACGATTGCTTGGCATCTTGTCTATAGCTTTTTGATGATTGAAAATTCATAAGCTTATCATGCTGTAGCATTTTAGTCTTGTCTATATCTTGGCTATGTGGAAAACATATTTATTTCCCACATGAATAAGACTACGAGTTTTCCACATGAACAAGGCTTCAGCGCAATGATATTTTAGTTAGGGAAAAACGAACTTTGGAATCTCCCTCTAGGCGAGACTCCATGAGATTCCATAAGGCTCAAAAACTATTGCATGCAAGCTAACCTGAGCATCAATTTAAAATGAGGACTGCGAAACATGAAAAACTGCGCAGTTCCACTAAAATGAAACATTCGAAAATTGGGTAGAGCACTAAATCGAAAAAATTGCTCTCAAAAACGTGAATTGATTGGAAAATTACTCCCTGTAACCTATGACAAAAATAGCACCATTGGAAAGCTTAAACAATTTGCCAAAATACGTAATTCTTAGATTTTTATATTTCGCTTTTGTTCTAAAATGAGAGCTCTTCAAAAACAGAGATGTCATGTTTTTACCATTTTTTTCAGGATTTTTCAAAATTTCAAAAATTCTAAGGCTAAAATCAAAATTTCACGATTTTCCCATTCGAGATCTCCTTATAAGCTTTCGATTGATGTATATATGTCCATGGTTTCATCCATTATCCAAGGCACTGAACCTCGTCACACGCGACCACCCAAATACTCGATCACCCATTCATAACTAGGGCGCTGTCGCGCCCTAGGACATCAGCTTGATATGATGGTGGTAGAAGGCAGTAGACATGCTTTGTAAAATGAAAACTATTTTATTATTTTACTATTTTTTTACAGCATTGAGCAATGCAATATATAGCCAAAGAGATCTGGAAAATTTCACAGGAGCCATGTATGAGAGGGATGGTGCAAGCTTCTTGAGGTGGCTATTGTTCTGCTATGCAGCAGAGGAGTTCACATCCTGGAGCATTTCTACTACCTTCTGCCACAATCTCAAGTGGACATATTACCACGTCCCCAGGAGGGCCTTCTCAGGGGCTCCCCAGGGGGGCCGTCTCAGGGGCTCCCCAGGGGGGCCTTCTCAGGGGCTCCCCAGGGGGGCCCTCCTGGGGCCCACGACATGCCTCTGATTTTCTAATGATTGCTGCAAGTTTTCGGCGATTTCTCGCGAGTTTTGGACAAATCGATAATGCTCTTTCCAATGCAAAAAGAATCAGAGCGATTGGATTCTTCTGTGAGAAGCAGGAGCCTTATCAATTTTAAGATCTAGCAATAACCCCAAAAATGTACACCTGGGTCGAAAAGAGGGGCTTGGCGCTGACACTCCGCTAACGCTCCGTTCGCGCCAGCCCAATATGCCTAAAAGTATGGAGTATTGACGTATGGGTATTGGTATGGATTTCAGGTAGGGGCATGAAATTGCGATGGTCTTAACAAAAAGCGTGCCGATAAATCATGCATTAATGCTTCTGCACCTGCAATGCATCCAGAATAATTATGCATGCCTTTTATAGAGACATTTATCCAAAACTAGTTTACCAAAGACCTCGTCAAAGGCTTTTCCGTATAGGCGCCATAAAGATTTGCGCAAAACAATTGAAGCAGCCAGAACATTTTAAAGACGGCTTTCAACAGTCATTCCTTGAGTTAGGAAAAGAGCCAAGATGGGCGATGAAAATATGCTCGAGTTCAGATTGGTCTTCAGCATCCCCTGCCAAGACTACACCCAAATCAAGGAGCGCCAAAAATGGCTCCTCCCCGACACCACCTACACCACCGTCATCAACGGGCTCAGCGTCAGTTGGCTGGTCGGTGTGAAGCCAAAGGGAGACTGCACCGTTAACGGCCCTCTCATCTTCGCCAAGCTGGAAACCACGCTGCCTGGGATGACGGAAGTCTGCGCCTATCCCTCCAAAGTTTCCGCCCGCTATCAAGGAAACAGCCCCTGGGAGCAGAACACATCTGTCAGCAAACCAAAGCTAGACATGTACATGAAGAACGGGGAGCTAACTGGCGGCTGGGGACTCTACCTTTCGGGACTCAGCGACTCACCAGGAAAGGACGAGGTGCTGGAGGGTCAGCTTCATCTCCGCATTCAAGCTGAAAGCCTCCAGCCGCTCCAATTCTTCCCCAAGCCTCGCCTGCCTTCCAAAGAATATCACCTGCTCCGTCTCCACCTGGACAAAGTATTCCATTCATCCTTGTCGAAGATAGCTAAGAAATTGGCGAAATATTTCAGATGAGTGCTCCATGGCTCGGCAGCGTAGAGCTGAAGTGCGCTGAAGGGGAGTCGTTGTGGCCGAACGCCGGTGTCCTAGCCGCCTCCTCTGCCTACTTCTCAGCTCAGATCAAGCCCAACGCCTTCAAAAACGGACAATTCGTTGGCTTCCTGTTCAGCTTTCCAAGAATGCTACAATCGTGGCTATCCGCTCTGTTCGGATAACTGCGCAATTGACCAAATGAAGATGACAAGGGCATGATATTGAAGATTTCAAAGATGACATGGAAATCTTGAAGATGACAGACTACAGGTGGCGGTGGAGTTGAAGGGCTACGATGCCAGCCTGGTGCAAATCATCGTGAAGGTCCTTTACACAGCCGAGGTGCCGCAGGAGATCCAGCATCTCTCCTGGCATCGTCTTGTACAGGCTGAGTCTTTTCGGGCTTTCACAAATTTATCTTCAACTCTTCCAGATGAACATGGTGCGGCTGGCAAAAAGGGTGGAGCCGGCGAATCTGGACGATCTTTTGTTGCAACTTCATCGAGTTGGTCCTTCGCTCAGCTAGTTCGGTCGAAAGCGCTTCCATCCACTGTGAAATGCTTTCAGGAGCTGGTGCGAAACTTCGATGCGTCGATGGAGATTGGAGAGTTGCTGGAAGCCTGGCGCTTCGCAAAGCTCCAGGAACTGTCGATACTCGCCAATTTGGCCTTCACAGCGCTCACCTCCAGACCTGCTCAGCTCAGTCCCCACTGTTCCTGATTTAGGGGCGTTTGCAGTGGCAGTTTATTGAAGGTCGCGTAGAGGGCCTTCCACAAGAAGAGCTGCGGGAGGTTCTGGATAGCGTGGAGGACTGCCGCCGAGTCATCGGCCCCTTCACCTCACTCTTTCCCTTTCCTACTACCATTTTCTCTTTTGCACCATCTGGGTTTTGCGCGCTTTTTTCTTGCTTTAACTGATGTTGCGTTTCAGTGGACTTCTTTTTCCGTGGGCATTTGAAATTTCCCTTGCCACAGTAAAACAGACAAATAAACACAAAATTTTGAGTGGCAATCTAACCTCGCCCATTGTTATGCAGTGACAGGCAACAAACAGCACATCATTCAATTGATAGTTAGACGAGACTAAAATGCTACAGCATGAGAAATTCATGAATTTTCAATCATCAAAAATCAAGACAAGATGGAACACAGTAGTGAGTTACTTACATAACAAAAATTAAGAAACCATTTAGATCGTAATTCAAACAGGTCCATTCCTAGGGGGCGACAGCGCCCTGGTTATGAATGGGTGATCAAGTTTTTACATGGTTGCGTGTCATCGAAGTGATTAAAGGAGTGGCAGGTTGAAACCTAGGTCATCGACATATCAATAGAAAACCCCATTGTGTGCTTCAGACGACAAAATCCTTGAAACTTTAATTTTGGGCTTTAAATTTGGGTGCTCGTGCATCTGCATGTGGGCTCAATTTGTCCATTTGAGGGCTCATATTGATCCTTTAACCTCTAAGGCTTTTCAGTCAAGAAATACAAACAAAAAATGCAAAAGATGTTGAAAGAATAGCAGCACGGTTCCAATCTAAGAAGTTTGGCATTTGCTCTGGTGCTATGTGGAAAGGTCCAGCATGTACAGCCTCTCTTGTATCCATGCATTGCTCTTGTAGTTGCCAAAGCAGGGCGGTTTGAAGACAAACGGCAGTGCTCCATTGAAAGGCAGGGGGAGTAGAAGATGCGGAATTAGTATCCGCAGCTCTAGTGCACGTGCAGCTGCACTGAGAGCATGTGAGCGCCCAACAACCGCCTTCACCACCAACCACGTCTATTTCTCATCATACCCATGCTGCTTCTCTCTGGGTTAGGTTGAACGGAGCCTTTGCCTGCTCGCTGTGCGAATGTATCGGATGGCTTCAATTGGTAGTGGAGCAATTTCTGTAAGGGATGGAAGCGATGGGTGGCTCTTCTTTCCAGCCGTGCTATTTGCTTTACCATCCGTTCGCATTTTCATTAGTCTGAATTTGATCCGGGGAAATGGGAATGGGAGAGAGCGAGTGTACGTGAGCTGCCAGAGATATTCTCTGCTCCCGGGGAGAGTCTCTGGATTGGAGGTCTCCAGGGAGCCTAGTGCGGGGGGGCAGTGAAGTGAGTGTGGCTTGATAGATGGAAGAAGGAGAGGACGGCTGCAATCAACCGGCCCTCTTTCCACCCCCTCTCTGCTCCCCTTCTCCCTTCCGCCACTGCTTCCGCATTCCCATCGCCTCTAATTGTGCGCCCTAGCTATATATCAGGGCAGAAATAGAGACTGAGATGGAAGCCAGCTGGAGGCGATGCGGGGAATGTGGAAAAGAGGAGGAGTGGAAGTGGGCAGAGTTGGTGCGCCAGTGCTCCTGGATAATGACACTGGGCTGCAAAATTGGAGCGCGAGAGGAGGTGAAGCGTGACCAACTCTTGCCTCCCTTCTACTCTCCTCCTCCCTCCCCCTCCACCCTACTCCTCCCTCCTGCCCTCCCTCTCTCCCTCCACTCCACCCCTCTCTTCAACCTCTTCCCTCCCAAACTAGCCTCGCTCCAAAAAGCTGGCCACAGGAGCGGCCTTAAATCAAGGGCCCATAAATAGCGCCCGAATTTGGCCTTTCCCCAGGCAAGCGCCATTGCTGGCGTCACGCTACCTGAACAGGCAGATAAGGGAGCAGAAAAAAAGGCTGGAACTTGGAAGGCAGGTAGGGTGGGGGAAGTGGGAGGCGCAGGGAGAAGTGAGTGATGGGGTGGCTTGTGTCAGAGAGGAATTGAGGCAAGGGGCTTTGATTGCGCATCCATTCCATCCACCCTCTCTCAGGCTAGGCCCATTATCCATTTCGCTTTTGTTGTCCAAAATGATTGAGTCCAGTGGACTGGCGGCAGAGGACTAGAAGGGGATTCGAATTGAGCACTGCTGGGAAATTAGGGCCTATATTCACTGCTGACTAGAGAGAGATTGATTGTCCTGCACTGCGCTTTCAAGCCTCCTCGCATTTCTCTTTTCGCCCAACGCCCTGCCCGCCACCTTTCTGCTTCAATTTGCCAGATGGACGCGGCAATAAATAGAGCCATGCTTCTTTTTTACTGCCTACAGTAGGAGGATGGACTGAGGCATTGTTGATGCCTTTATCCGGGCAGGACAGGGGTTGGGCTGGGCTGGGAGCAGTGTGACGTCGGCAGCGCTTAGCCAGAGCATGGCACGCACTCTTTCTTGCATCACAACCTATGTGCAAAGCCGCCTCACATTGCCCTTTTCCCATTTCTCTATGGCCGTGGCTGTGGTTATGGCTAGGGCTATTTCTGAAAGATTGCACAGCTAGGCTGTTTTTTGAGAGCTGGCTTGGCGGTGGCTATTTTGCAGGGTGGAGTGAGGGAGAGAGGTGGGAGGGAGGGGGCGTGAGTAGGTGTGAGTGGGGCTGGGCTGGACTGGGGATCAATTCCGCATCAGCTTTCCATTCCCAGGCCTCACTTTTGCACTGCATGCCATTACTGAAATTGGCCAGGCCTGGCATAGTCTGCCTGCCTGGGGATTCCAGGCTCTTTTTAATGACCGCGAAAGCGGGGATGGGGACTGGATGAAGATAGAGAGAGGGGCAATGTGACTTGCGCAAGGAAAGAGGCCCGAAGGGCCCTCTCTCCATTCATTGTAGGCTTTGATTAGCGAGACAGGTGTTGTGGTGGCTATAGTGCAGAGGTATGGAGGTTGGGGAGTGTGTGAGGGGGTCAAGGGGAGTGTGTGTGGTGGACAAAGGCCTTGGTGCCAAGACGAGGGGCTTAGGCCAGGGCCATCGATCAGGACACCTTAGCCACTCCACCCACCCCATCTGCCCACTACAACCCCCAACACCAAGCTGTCATAGGCATCCCCACTCACGCCCTTCACATCTTCCTCTATGCCTTTACGATATGGTTGGCACAGTTGGCTGTCGTTAGGGGGAGAAGGTAAAAGGAGTGTAGGAGGAGGAGGAGGAGGGGCTGGTGGGGGTGTTTGAAATGAAGGAAGGCGGATGGTGTATGGGGTGCAATTAGGCATCCGGGCCGGGACTGGTGGGGGTCCAATGAAGGCATATAGTGACATAGTGGCGGGCTTTGTAGCATGCGGCAAGGTAGTTAGAGGGAATGGCGGTAGGGGGAAGGGAGTGGGGGAAGGGCGGTGTAGTGTGAAGGGGGGGGGGAGAATTGAAGGGGTGAGCTCGTACCAGCTCGCAAATGACTGCCCGCCCCTCCATTTCTCTGGATAGGGAGGGGGAGGGAGGGGCGCATTATTTCGGAGAGAAAGGAGGGGAGAGAGCAGCGCCGGATTGGATTGGGGGCTAGCAGTGCTGGTGATTTGTGGTTCTTTGTGAGCCAACCTGGTCATCACCACCAGCTGCCTCAAGGCCACCGCTGTGTCAGTTATTATTCCTTGCCTCCTCATACAAGCTCCTTGTCCCCCGGCCCCAGCCCTTGTTCCTCCTTCCTTGCCCCCTCTTGCGGTAGGAGGCGGGAGGAAGAAAGGAAGAATGGCACGAGGGGCAGAGGGAGGCCAATTTGTCAGCCTCCAAGGTCTATGCAGCAGGCAGTGTGCAGAAAGAGAGGGCCATTTAGAAGGCTTTAAGGCCGCGTTCCCGTCTTTGTCCCCCTCCCTCTCTGCCTGCCCGGCCGGCCTCTGCCCGCTCCTCCTCACCCACTCTCTCTCTCTCTCCTTCCTCCCCTTTTCCTCTCACCCCCTCTCCATCCCTCCATCCCTCCCTCCAGCCCCTCTCCGCACTCCCAACACGACCCCATTCCCCAGCCCCAACTCCCCTGAGTACCCCTCAACTTTTAGTTACACTTTCAGCCCGCTTTTTGGGTACACAGAGCAAGGCCAGGGCAGGGTGGACGGATGTGCATATGAACTAGGCTTCCCACAGGCCGCAGGCACCATCTGGGCTTCGCTTCACTTACCCTTTCATCCTGCCGCCCTTCTTCTCCCTTCCTCTCTTCCCCCCTCCCTTCAACTCTGCCAGCCTAGAGCTGTGTGTAGTGACAGGCCTCCCTCCGTCAGCCTGGCTTAGCAGTCCCGCCAATGACGGCTCATTTCACTTCATTGGCCTTGCGAGAGCAGCAAGGCGTGGGCGTTTTTGCAACACCGCTCCCTGCTTGCCATCAATGCGGCGATTAGCGCAGCCCCGACACTCCACCCCGCCTTGCCCCGCATGACCCGGATGAAGAGTGGGACCGGTTCACTTCGCCTCATCCATCCTACCGCCCGCCCACCCGTCCTCCAACATCTCTCCACATGCACGGCGGTCTGGGCCATTTCTTCCGCCTCCATCCTTGCGCTCAAACACACAGGCCGGCCGGGGCCAGCTTTTGCATAAAATGCAGACAGAGAGAGAGGAAAGGGGGAGGAGACAGAATGGCTGTGTGGGCGGATGCGCATTGGCCAGGCAGGCAGGCAGGGAAGGAAGGAAGGAAGGAGAGAAGGGGAAGTTTTAGGGGCGCTCTGGACTTGCATCAAGTTGCAATTGTTGCGCCTCGTCTGGGCAGAGGAGATTGGCGGACTCATTGTGAGTAAAGGCGGAGGGGAGGAAGGGGGAGGGAGAGGAAGGCAGAGAGTGTGGAGTGTTTGCTGGAGCGTGATGTGTGCCAGCGCTGGCAGTGTGTGGCGGCGTGTGACTATTTGCAATGGCTGGTGGGAGAGGGAGGGAGGGATGAGGGGGAGTGCCTTTTGAAGCCCTGCCTCCAGCAAAGGGCAGAAATAGCTTTCCTTCATCTCCCACTCTCTCCTGGCTCTGAGGCACCGGATCAAGCCCCCGCTAAAATCTGGTCATCTATTGCGTCTTGGACTTCTGCCTATGAGTCCTCTTCAGCCCACCAGTCTCCTCTGAAGCCTGACTTCGGTTCCAACTCCCCAACGACCTCTCTTCTTCATTCCGGCCTTCTCTACCACCCATAGGCTCCTTCTTACTCTAAGATAAACTGCCCCCTTAGGGCAAAGAAGGCTGAGTTTGTTGCAGACAGGGAGAAAGGAGTGGTGTGTGTGTGTGGATTCGTGATGCGTCGCCAATTGCTTCGCGTCTTGGGCTGTAGCTTGGCTAGACAGAGCTGCTGCCTGTTCCAGCGGCGGCAGGAGTTGGAATTGGGGGTGGGGTGGGGGGGCGAGGAGTGAACGCGTCTGGGAGGAGCTATTGACACAGGGAGCTGGGATGCCAGTGGAATGGGGGCCGGACGAGACAGCTTCGCCCGCCCCGCCCGCCGTGCACACGTGCGCCCGAGCACCTAGTTAGCCTAGCCACACTCCCTCCTCCCCTCCCCTGCCTACCCTAATATCCCCCCCCATCTGCCTCTCACGGTCACTACCCTGGCCCACGGTGAGTAGGCCTTCTTTCAAGGCTCCCTTTTGCTACCTAGGCTTCGATCTGTTTTGGAAGCCAGTGTCTGGCTGGGCGGAGAAGGGAGAGCTAGCACGTGAGGGGAGCAGGGTGGGAGCAGGGCCTTATGTGCCCGGAGTAAAGAGAATAGAGGAGGGTGATGGGGGTGGAAGGGGAAGGGAGAGCGCTGGTGGCCAGGGTTTACGACCGCCTCTAAAGGCCGCCAGCTCTGAAATCCAATGCCCTCTCTTTGCATATGAGGGAAGGAAGGGACCGAGGGGCAGGGTGAGGCCTGGGTTGAGGCTCATAGGCTCGAAGGAGAGTAAAAGAGAGAGAGGGAGAGGAGGAGTAGGGGAGGGAGAAGGAGGGAGGCTGTGGGGAGGCGATGAGGGAGAAGAAAGGGGTCCGTCCAGGGCCAATGCGGTCTGCATAAAGCGGCTGCCGCTCTCTTGCGCCGCCATTCTACCCGTTGGGAAAGGAGGCCAGGGCTGGCCTGCCTTTGTGGTCGCCGGGGAGCCAGGGGGGAGGGATCCGCTGGCACTCCCAGCGGGAGACAGGATGGGAAGATGACTCCCACTAGGGAAGATCACTCCCACCAGCCCCCCCCCCTCCACCTCCACTCTACCAACTCCCACTTCTCCTCTCTGCCCATGCACTCATTCCTCGTCCACAAACATGCTGCTCCGTTACGCGTTCATTGGAAGTGACAGATGCGGGGGGCTGTTGGAGTTGTTAGTCTGCACTGCGCCCCTTCCTTCCATGAACACTTCATTCATTGCTCCCAGCATGGCACCAACCCCCGCCCTCCTCTTGTCCCTCACTCCACTACCCGCCATTCTGGACAGTCTCACTCAATCTGCCCCACTCCTTCCTACACTCCAAAGCCACACTAAGACCCCCTCTCCACTCACTTAGCCTTCCTTCCACTGCTACCACCAGCAGCCCTGCTCTCTCAACTCACTCCTACCCACACCCACCCCCGTCCCGTTTCCCATCAAGGACACACTCTCCCTCCGCTCTCCTCCACAGCGCACCTCTCCTCTCCCAACCTCCCCTCATCCCCGCCTCTCACTCCCTCCCTCCCTCCCAGCCCCCCCCCCTGCCCTTTCATCTCGGCCTCTGATGGATGCCCCGTGCAGGGATGAGCAGATGGATGGATGCATGGATAGATAGATACACCACACCTACTCCTTCTCTGCCCTCCTCACACTCTCCTTTCCCTAAGCCGCTCCCCCCGTTAGCCTCTCAAAACCCGCCTCATCAATCACGCTGCATTACTCAAAAGTCCTGCGGCTGACCGTGAGCAGAAGCTGGGCAAGGCAGGAGGAGACAGGGGGGAGTGAGGAGGGAGAGGAAGGAAGTGCGTCTGAGACTGGCCTGGACTGGACATTGGCCTCGCGGCCCATCCGCTGTCTTTGTGTCCGAGGGAGGGGGGTGGGAGGGAGGACGTGGGAGGGGATGGGGCGGGACGGGACGGGAGGCCCCAGGAAGGGGTGGGGAGGGAAGGGGGCCTTCGGACATCGGAGACAGGCCACTTGGTGGGGTGGCTGGGCCGTGGTGGGGGTAGAGGGAGAGAGAGTATGTGTGGGGATGGAGGGGAGGGGATGGGGCATTGTTACCGGAGCCGGGCGGCTTTACAAGGCTGTAGAACTGGGAAAGGGCAAGAGTGGTGGTGAAGGTCGCTGTGGGTGGAAAGAGGGTGGGCGGGGGTTGGTGCCATGCTGGGAGCAATGAATGAAGTGTTCATGGAAGGAAGGGGCGCAGTGCAGACTAACAACTCCAACAGCCCCCCGCATCTGTCACTTCCAATGAACGCGTAACGGAGCAGTATATTTGTGGACGAGGAATGAGTGCATGGGCAGAGAGGAGAAGTGGGAGTTGGTAGAGTGGAGGTGGAGGGGGGGGGGCTGGTGGGAGTGATCTTCCCTAGTGGGAGTCATCTTCCCATTCCCTGTCTCCCGCGGGAGTGCCAGCGGATCCCTCCCCCCTGGCTCCCCGGCGACCACAAAGGCAGGCCAGCCCTGGCCTCCTTTCCCAACGGGTAGAATGGCGGCGCAAGATTGGCAGCCGCTTTATGCAGATTTCATTGGGCCTGGAAATATAGGCACCCCTTTCCTCTCCTTCATCGCCTCCCCATACTCTCCCTCCTTCTCCTCCCCTACTCCTCCTCTCTCTCTCTCTTTTACTCTCCTTCGACCTATGAGCCTCAACCCAGGCCTCAGCCTGCCCTGGGGTCCCTTCCTTCCCTCATATGCAAAGAGAGGGCATTGGATTTCAGAGCTGGCGGTCTTAAGAGGCGGTCGTAAACCTGGCCAGCAGCGCTCTCCCCTCCCCTTCCACCCCCATCACCTCCTCTATTCTCTTTACTCCGGGCACATAAGGCCCTGCTCCCACCCTGCTCCCCTCACGTGCTAGCTCTCCTTTCTCCGCCCAGCCAGACACTGGCTTCCAAAACAGATCGAAGCCTAGGTAGCAAAAGGAAGCCTTGAAAGAAGGCCTATTCACCGTGGGCCATAGACGTGAGAGGCAGATGGGGGGGGGGGGAGTGTAGGGTAGGCAGGGGAGGGGAGGAGGGAGTGTGACTAGGCTAACTAGGTGCTCGGGCGCACGTGGATACGGCGGGCGGGCGGGCGAAGCTGTCTAGTCGGCCCCCATTCCACTGGCATCAGCTCCTGTGTCAATAGCTCCTGCCAGACGCGTTCATTCTCGCCCCCCACCCCACCCCCAATTCCAACTCCTGCCGCCGCTGGAACAGGCAGCAGCTGTGTCTAGCCAAGCTACAGCCCAGACGCGACAATTGGCGACGCATCACGAATCCACACACACACACCATCCTTTCTCCTGTCTGCAACAAACTCAGCCTTCTTTGCCCTAAGGGGGCAGTTTATCTTAGAGTAAGAAGGAGCCTATGGGTGGTAGAGAAGGCCGGAATGAAGAAGAGAGGTCGTTGGGAAGTTGGAACTGAAGTCAGGCTTCAGAGGAGACTGGTGGGCTGAAGAGGACTCATAGGCACAAGTCCAAGACGCAATAGAATGCCAGAGCTTAGCGGGGCTTGATCCGGGTGCCTCAGAGCCAGGAGAGAGTGGAGATGAAGGAAAGCTATTTCTGCCCTTTGCTGGAGGCAGGGCTTCAAAAGGCACTCCCCTCATCCCTCCCTCCCTCTCCCACCAGCCATTGCAAATAGTCACACGCCGCCACACACTGCCAGCGCTGGCACACATCACGCTCCAGCAAACACTCCACACTCTCTGCCTTCCTCTCCCTCCCCTTCCTCCCCTCACCTTTACTCACAATGAGTCCGCCAATCTCCTCTGCCCAGACGAGGCGCAACAATTTGCAACTTGATGCAAGTCCAGAGCGCCCCTAAAACTTCCCCTTCCTTCCTTCCTTCCTTCCCTGCCTGCCTGCCTGGCCAATGCGCATCCGCCCACACAGCCATTCTGTCTCCTCCCCCTTTCTTCTCTCTCTGTCTGCATTTTATGCAAAAGCTGGCCCCGGCCGGCCTGTGTGTTTGAGCGCAAGGATGGAGGCGGAAGAAATGGCCCAGACCGCCGTGCATGTGGAGAGATGTTGGAGGACGGGTGGGCGGGCGGTAGGATGGATGAGGCGAAGTGAACCGGTCCACTCTTCATCCGGGTCATGCGGGGCAAGGCGGGGTGGAGTGTCGGGGCTGCGCTAATCGCCGCATTGATGGCAAGCAGGGAGCGGTGTTGCAAAAACGCCCACGCCTTGCTGCTCTCGCAAGGCCAATGAAGTGAAATGAGCCGTCATTGGCGGGACTGCTAAGCCAGGCTGACGGAGGGAGGCCTGTCACTACACACAGCTCTAGGCTGGCAGAGTTGAAGGGAGGGGGAAGAGAGGAAGGGAGAAGAAGGGCGGCAGGATGAAAGGGTAAGTGAAGCGAAGCCCAGATGGTGCCTGCGGCCTGTGGGAAGCCTAGTTCATATGCACATCCGTCCACCCTGCCCTGGCCTTGCTCTGTGTACCCAAAAAGCGGGCTGAAAGTGTAACTAAAAGTTGAGGGGTACTCAGGGGAGTTGGGGCTGGGAATGGGGTCGTGTTGGGAGTGCGGAGAGGGGCTGGAGGGAGGGATGGAGGGATGGAGAGGGGGTGAGAGGAAAAGGGGAGGAAGGAGAGAGAGAGAGAGTGGGTGAGGAGGAGCGGGCAGAGGCCGGCCGGGCAGGCAGAGAGGGAGGGGGACAAAGACGGGAACGCGGCCTTAAAGCCTTCTAAATGGCCCTCTCTTTCTGCACACTGCCTGCTGCATAGACCTTGGAGGCTGACAAATTGGCCTCCCTCTGCCCCTCGTGCCATTCTTCCTTTCTTCCTCCCGCCTCCTACCGCAAGAGGGGGCAAGGAAGGAGGAACAAGGGCTGGGGCCGGGGGACAAGGAGCTTGTATGAGGAGGCAAGGAATAATAACTGACACAGCGGTGGCCTTGAGGCAGCTGGTGGTGATGACCAGGTTGGCTCACAAAGAACCACAAATCACCAGCACTGCTAGCCCCCAATCCAATCCGGCGCTGCTCTCTCCCCTCCTTTCTCTCCGAAAATAATGCGCCCCTCCCTCCCCCTCCCTATACAGACAAATGGAGGGGCGGGCAGTAATTTGCGAGCTGGTTCGAGGTCACCCCTTAAATTCTCCCCCCCCCCCCCCTTCACACTACACCGCCCTTCCCCCACTCCCTTCCCCCTACCGCCATTCCCTCTAACTACCTTGCCGCATGCTACAAAGCCCGCCACTATGTCACTATATGCCTTCATTGGACCCCCACCCGTCCCGGCCCGGATGCCTAATTGCACCCCAAACACCATCCGCCTTCCTTCATTTCAAACACCCCCACCAGCCCCTCCTCCTCCTCCTCCTACACTCCTTTTACCTTCTCCCCCTAACGACAGCCAACTGTGCCAACCATATCGTAAAGGCATAGAGGAAGATGTGAAGGGCGTGAGTGGGGATGCCTATGACAGCTTGGTGTTGGGGGTTGTAGTGGGCAGATGGGGTGGGTGGAGTGGCTAAGGTGTCCTGATCGATGGCCCTGGCCTAAGCCCCTCGTCTTGGCACCAAGGCCTTTGTCCACCACACACACTCCCCTTGACCCCCTCACACACTCCCCAACCTCCATACCTCTGCACTATAGCCACCACAACACCTGTCTCGCTAATCAAAGCCTACAATGAATGGAGAGAGGGCCCTTCGGGCCTCTTTCCTTGCGCAAGTCACATTGCCCCTCTCTCTATCTTCATCCAGTCCCCATCCCCGCTTTCGCGGTCATTAAAAAGAGCCTGGAATCCCCAGGCAGGCAGACTATGCCAGGCCTGGCCAATTTCAGTAATGGCATGCAGTGCAAAAGTGAGGCCTGGGAATGGAAAGCTGATGCGGAATTGATCCCCAGTCCAGCCCAGCCCCACTCACACCTACTCACGCCCCCTCCCTCCCACCTCTCTCCCTCACTCCACCCTGCAAAATAGCCACCGCCAAGCCAGCTCTCAAAAAACAGCCTAGCTGTGCAATCTTTCAGAAATAGCCCTAGCCATAACCACAGCCACGGCCATAGAGAAATGGGAAAAGGGCAATGTGAGGCGGCTTTGCACATAGGTTGTGATGCAAGAAAGAGTGCGTGCCATGCTCTGGCTAAGCGCTGCCGACGTCACACTGCTCCCAGCCCAGCCCAACCCCTGTCCTGCCCGGATAAAGGCATCAACAATGCCTCAGTCCATCCTCCTACTGTAGGCAGTAAAAAAAGAAGCATGGCTCTATTTATTGCCGCGTCCATCTGGCAAATTGAAGCAGAAAGGTGGCGGGCAGGGCGTTGGGCGAAAAGAGAAATGCGAGGAGGCTTGAAAGCGCAGTGCAGGACAATCAATCTCTCTCTAGTCAGCAGTGAATATAGGCCCTAATTTCCCAGCAGTGCTCAATTCGAATCCCCTTCTAGTCCTCTGCCGCCAGTCCACTGGACTCAATCATTTTGGACAACAAAAGCGAAATGGATAATGGGCCTAGCCTGAGAGAGGGTGGATGGAATGGATGCGCAATCAAAGCCCCTTGCCTCAATTCCTCTCTGACACAAGCCACCCCATCACTCACTTCTCCCTGCGCCTCCCACTTCCCCCACCCTACCTGCCTTCCAAGTTCCAGCCTTTTTTTCTGCTCCCTTATCTGCCTGTTCAGGTAGCGTGACGCCAGCAATGGCGCTTGCCTGGGGAAAGGCCAAATTCGGGCGCTATTTATGGGCCCTTGATTTAAGGCCGCTCCTGTGGCCAGCTTTTTTGGAGCGAGGCTAGTTTGGGAGGGAAGAGGTTGAAGAGAGGGGTGGAGTGGAGGGAGAGAGGGAGGGCAGGAGGGAGGAGTAGGGTGGAGGGAGGGAGGAGTAGAGTAGAAGGGAGGCAAGAGTTGGTCACGCTTCACCTCCTCTCGCGCTCCAATTTTGCAGCCCAGTGTCATTATCCAGGAGCACTGGCGCACCAACTCTGCCCACTTCCACTCCTCCTCTTTTCCACATTCCCCGCATCGCCTCCAGCTGGCTTCCATCTCAGTCTCTATTTCTGCCCTGATATATAGCTAGGGCGCACAATTAGAGGCGATGGGAATGCGGAAGCAGTGGCGGAAGGGAGAAGGGGAGCAGAGAGGGGGTGGAAAGAGGGCCGGTTGATTGCAGCCGTCCTCTCCTTCTTCCATCTATCAAGCCACACTCACTTCACTGCCCCCCCGCACTAGGCTCCCTGGAGACCTCCAATCCAGAGACTCTCCCCGGGAGCAGAGAATATCTCTGGCAGCTCACGTACACTCGCTCTCTCCCATTCCCATTTCCCCGGATCAAATTCAGACTAATGAAAATGCGAACGGATGGTAAAGCAAATAGCACGGCTGGAAAGAAGAGCCACCCATCGCTTCCATCCCTTACAGAAATTGCTCCACTACCAATTGAAGCCATCCGATACATTCGCACAGCGAGCAGGCAAAGGCTCCGTTCAACCTAACCCAGAGAGAAGCAGCATGGGTATGATGAGAAATAGACGTGGTTGGTGGTGAAGGCGGTTGTTGGGCGCTCACATGCTCTCAGTGCAGCTGCACGTGCACTAGAGCTGCGGATACTAATTCCGCATCTTCTACTCCCCCTGCCTTTCAATGGAGCACTGCCGTTTGTCTTCAAACCGCCCTGCTTTGGCAACTACAAGAGCAATGCATGGATACAAGAGAGGCTGTACATGCTGGACCTTTCCACATAGCACCAGAGCAAATGCCAAACTTCTTAGATTGGAACCGTGCTGCTATTCTTTCAACATCTTTTGCATTTTTTTTGTTTGTATTTCTTGACTGAAAAGCCTTAGAGGTTAAAGGATCAATATGAGCCCTCAAATGGACAGAATGAGCCCACATGCAGATGCACGAGCACCCAAATTTAAAGCCCAAAATTAAAGTTTCAAGGATTTTGTCGTCTGAAGCACACAATGGGGTTTTCTATTGATATGTCGATGACCTAGGTTTCAACCTGCCACTCCTTTAATCGCTTCGATGACACGCAACCATGTAAAAACTTGATCACCCATTCATAACCAGGGGCGCTGTCGCCCCCTAGGAGAAATGAACCTGTATCAATTACGATCTAAATGGTTTCTTAATTTTTGTTATGTAAGTAACTCACTACTGTGTTCCATCTTGTCTTGATTTTTGATGATTGAAAATTCATGAATTTCTCATGCTGTAGCATTTTAGTCTCGTCTAACTATCAATTGATAATATGTGCTGTTTGTTGCCTGTCACTGCATAACAATGGGCGAGGTTAGATTGCCACTCCAAAATTTTGTGTTTATTTGTCTGTTTTACTGTGGCAAGGGAAATTTCAAATGCCCACGGAA
>JASANA010001037.1:0-30589 GCA_030248095.1 Ptycholaimellus sp. GST1_10
GTGATGTTACTGGAAAAAAGATTTATATCTAGTTTCTTATCGGGTTAGTCGTATCGGAAACGTTTTTTGACTTTTTTTATCCGCGAAATCTTTTCCAGGAGCATCTCCCGAACTGGAAATCTGCGATATCTTCTAGTGATTTTAGGTTCGAATATTTGGCTGTACAACGGCTGAGGGAAAAGGCTTTTTAATGCAGTTTTGCAAAAAATTTTTTAAAAAAATTTTTGTTTTAAATTTTTTTTTTCCAAAATTTTTTTTTAAAATTTTTGCTCAAAATTTTTTTTGAAAATTTTTAGACTTTCTTTGAAATTTTGTTGAAAATTCTATGATCTTGTCCCCTTAGGGAGCTGTTTCAAAGCATTCAAAAGCGTCATAAGCAAGACAGGGTATTCTTGGGCGGTTGCCAAGATGCGCGGCCTCACCTCAAGACACCACCTATATGAAAATGCCAAAATTCATCAGATTTCTATGAAAAAACTATGAATTATACTTGTTCTCCATGATTTTGATAATAAATTAACAAATTACTAAAGTCCGATGTTCTAAGCATTCGAGGTTCATGTTGGTAGAAATTTGATTCTTGCTCAGACAGCGAACTGTGACAGCTCAACCGGCCGGTGGAGGCCAAGCTTGTCCGGTAGAGGCGGACCTGACGGAGACGCAAGCCTGCCTTCTGCAGCTCTGTCCGGAATCCTGTCGGTAAGAAAACTGATATTTTAACGAATTGCTTGGTTGGACGAATTCTGTCAAAAATGGAGCGAATGAGTTATATTGTTGCCATGTTTAAACTTTTTAGCCTAGTCGAGTTATCAAGAAATTAGCTTAAAACTTTTTTCACACTCATGGTAATAAAAAACCGTAAAACAGACCACAGAAAAACTAATAGGACTAAAATTGGGTAAAATGCAAATTATTTCCCATTTCCCATGAAGCTAATCATTTAGAGGGCCAGCCTTTAGCCAAAATTTTTGATGTACCACTTGCCTAGTAAAAAGACAAAATGAGTTGGAAGGCTGGGTGAGTGGTCGGAGTTTTCGGGGTGCACTGCAAGCTGCGGCGGGGGACAGGAGCAGCGACGACGTGCCTGGATTACGGGTTTACTGTGCGACGAGAGCATAGGCCTGAGCGAGTCACGCTCCTGTGCTCAAACGCCTTGCCCCATCGATTGCTTGGTTAGAGTTGGAGGAATCGATGATATTTGGCTGGTGAATGATTGGGGATTGTGAATGAATGTGAATGATTCCCTGCCATATCAGCTGCTCCTCTTTCAAAACGTCAACTGGATATCTCTCAATCTGGCGGTATTCTTCAAAGATCAATAGCGGAATACCTCTTTCTGACATTTCGGTTGCTGGAAAGCTTTGTCGTGACGCGAGACCTTGCAGGTCAGCGATTGGGGCGAGTGGGGCGACTGTTCAGCGACCTGTGGCTTAGACGGGAGTCAGAGTCGCCGGCGAAGCATCCTGCAGCCAGCAGCTAACGGCGGCCTCCCCTGCCCTACTCTACTCCAGAGCAGCCCCTGTCCTCAGCCCGATTGCCCCATCGACTGCCAACTGACGTCCTTGCACCTCCTTTTACACCCTCCCATCCACCCTTCTATCTCCTAAGGCTGTGGAGCCCTTGGAGCCAGTGCAGCAGATCTTGCGGCGGAGGAACCTCCATTCGCAACCGCTCTGTGCTCCGGCAGCCAAGGTGGCACCATATTTTCTTCTCCTCCTTTTTTTAGAGCACTCATTTGGCAAGTAACGGAGGCGAGGTTTGTGGAGCCAGCCAGCAAAGTCGCCCCTGCGCCCCAGAGCCCTGCCCTCTGCCCTGCCGCCTATCCCAATGGCTAGTGCTGGACTTGGCTGGTTATGTGTACAGGGTGTTCCTTGCTATTCTTGTCAGTCACTAAAAATGATATAAACCAATAAAAAAAGCTCCTCATTTCTAATTTTAGGTCTGAATATAGTAATATACAAAAAATTAGAAATGGGCAACTTTGATTTATTTATTTATATCATTTTTAGTGAGCGGCAAGAATAGCGAGAGACACTATGTATAGCGTCGTCTCCTTCCCAACACACCTTTGCTTGCTGTTCTGTTTCCTCCCGTTGCTTTTACGGAGGGACTAATAGAAAGTAAAAAGATGGCCAAAACTTCAGGGACAACTGGTCGCCCTGCTCCATCAGCTGCGGAGGCACTGGCAGACAGGGACGACAAAGGAGCATCCTTCAGGAGGCGGAACTGGGCGGGGCTCCCTGCCAAGGAGCTCTGACAGAAGATCGCCTTTGCTCGGTGCTGCTTATTGACATTATGACCATTGGGTATTTTGACATTCCAGCAGTTGGACGAGTGTCCAGTGGACTGCGAGCTGTCAAACTGGAGTCCCTGGAGCGGCTGTAGCCGATCTTGCGGCAGTGGTTGAGGCTTTGATGGCTAATGATCCCGCCTGAAGTGGCTGGGACTAGGGCTGAGAAGCAGAGAGCGAGAGGTGAGCAGAGAGGCCAGCAACGGAGGCGCTGCCTGTTTAGAGTCACTCACAGAAAGCTTGGCCTGCTTCCTTACTGAGTTAGATTTCCATTTATTTATTTATTTATCTATTGCAACACCAAAAGGCGGCAGCCAGAGGCTGATAATAAAACAAGAAAACAAAGGCAAAGATAACAAAGACAATGATAAGCACTCTACACATCACCAATGAATGACCGGAACTTAGCTGGTGAGAATAGGGGGTGGTCACGAGGGAGTGGATTAGTGGAAACTCGTGGATAGGTGGGAGGTTAGACTCTCTTGTTGATTTTGAGCAGGTAGTGGGCTAGGATTGCAGATTAGATTCGGCAATTCTTAAATTTTTTCATAAATCTACCACATCAGGAGCTACTCTTTTACTGGGCAGATTGTGCAGCAAGTCAAGTATTCGCGTCAAAAACTAATCAGTATAGCGAAAATGTCAAATCAAACTTTTTTGGAACACTTAAAATTGCTAGCCAGCATTTGTGTTGTAAAGACGCTACTATCATTCGCTCACTCCAATGATAGTCCTCTGGACCACCCTCCCTGGACATAAAGAGAGATAGGTGAACGAAGGGTGATGAGAATAGAGAAATCTTCACAGGTGCCCGGTAGACTGCCGCGTATCCAACTGGAGCCCTTGGAATGAGTGTAGTGGGAGCTGCGGGGCAGGCCAACAGCTCCGTTCACGCAGCGTCCTCTTCCAGCCAGCCAACGGGGGCCGTAGCTGCCCTGCTTTGGAAGAGTCCGGCCAATGTCCCGGCCTCCCCGATTGCCCCACCGCTTGTCTGGTGAGTTAGCTCTGGCAGGAGGAAGAGATGGATGGGATGGGTGGGTTGGGGATTGGATCCTCGCAGCAGCAGATGAGTGTTTACTCGTACCCCTAATACAATCAACTATTAGCAACTATTACTCTTGAGTAGCTCTGAAATTATAGTTGATTGCATTAGGGGTACGAATAAATCACCCTCCCCATGGTAGGTGCACGCTCAGCGTTTGATACAAATGATGCTTTTCTCGAGACTTGACTGGAGGCAGGTGAAGTTGGAATGACTACCCCAACTCCTCTCTCCTTTTCCTCTGCCATCGAACAGAAGAAGGGGATGTGGGCTATCCCAGGTGTCGCCGTGGTCCCAGTGGCAGCGGTGCAGTGTGAGCTGCGGGGGAGGAGTAAGCAGTCGCATTCGCAGCATAGTGCAGAGGCCGTCAGCAGAGGCCTCCGCCTGCCCCATACTCCGCCAGTTTCAGGACTGCTCCATGGAAGGCATATATTTTCTATTTGCTTCTATTTGCTATTTTCTCCTATTCTCTATGGACCATTCAGCCCAATTCGCTTGCACATCCTCTAGTGAACTATCTTTAGCTTTTCAACTTCAGTAAATTCCGAAACGAACTAATAAGGAAAGACAATTATTCAGAACAAAAATCAGCCTTGATTTTTGTCGCATCAAATAATTGTTTTCATTTTTATTGATTCACAGGAAGGCTATTGGACTGAAGTATGTGCGGTCACCTTTTAGCAAGGCTCCTTGTTGAAAGGTGACCGCACATACATCAGTCCAATAGCATTCATGTGAATCAATAAATGTGGCCGAACCATTGCAGACTGCCCGCAAGACTGCCGCATCTCCAACTGGCTGCCCTGGGGCCCCTGCAGCGTCACCTGCGGTCAGGGAGGTCAGCAATCTCGCAAACGTCTTGTAAACCCCTATTCATCCACCTCCATCTATCAACAATCCCTCCCTTCCAAGGCCCTGTTCGAGGCCAGCGGGTCCGGCACTAGCTGCTCCCGATTCCCAGCCTCCCACTGGGAGCAGCGGGCGGACTGTGAAGCTGAGCAGTGCCCGGTGGACTGCGCCGTCTCGCCCTGGCTCCCCTGGTCCGCCTGCTCTGTAACCTGCGGTGGTGGGGAGAGGAGAAGGAGGCGGAGGGTTCAGGTATCTCTTGGGGTAGGTTTATGATAGGTAGATGGAGGGGAAGGATGTTGAGAGGGAGCCGTCGGAGATGGGCGAGGCTTGTCCGGAGCTGGAGGAGGGGCAGACTTGCCAGTTCCCAGCCTGTCCAGTGGCCGGCAGTGTCGAGGAGGAAGAAGAAGATACTGAGGACAGCCCATTGAACCCGTACTGTTTCTGCATCAATTATCCTACCTCACGCTTTGCTATGGATGATATCGTCATCCTCCATAAAATCATGTATGAAGAACCAGCATAACATAAATCATTTATAATCTTCTTGTTCCTCGATAAAATAGAAGTCCACTCAATATATGTTTCTAGAAAGCGCATGAAAATGGAAACCAACCATTTGACAGAAAGGACACTTTTGCAGCAGGGTGAAGGAGGATAACTGTGGCGAGTGGAGTCCCTGGAGCCCTTGTCGACGAAGCTGTATTCGAACTCGCATCAAGTTCGGCAGCGACTGTGACGGGTGAGTCATTATTAGCCTGCTGAACTTTGCAAGGTTAGATGAAAGAGAACAGGAACATGAGAGATCAAAGCGCGTGCCGTGGTGGACTCTGCTCTATCAGGACGGGTCCAGGCTTTCAGCAGGAAGTCATTCAATGCTCCAAGCTTCTTTGGGGAACCTGGGGTTCCTGGTCCAGGGTTATTTTCATCCAATCTCTTCTTAGGACTTGAGCTGCATTAGGAAGCTAGTTTTTGCAGTGCAGAGGCAGTTTTCGGCTGCGTTCGAGACGAAATTCAGGAATAAGCATTACATTGCAGTAAGCTTTTGTTTCGAGTGCGCTTTTTGCTTAAAATGAGATGAGTTGAAGAGTTGAAGGAGCAAATGCGGCGAGAGAAGGCTCGAAATCGATCATTCCTGCTTTTGATCACATTTTGCCTGTTTTGTATTGATAGCTTCACAAGAAGCGTGCAATGAATGAGAAAATTCAAGTTGGTGCTTGAATTTTGGCTTTAACCATGCCATCCTGCAGTGCAAAACGGCGCAATGATTAATCATGGAGGTGTATTGATCATTTATAACATGGAGGGAAAGCTCTTCATTATGGGGAGGGGGGCTGATATGCAAAATTGAATTTGCTATAACACAGGGGGCCAAAAGTGGCCTTTTGTTAACGGCTGCTGTGGGTTGTAGGAGTCAGCTAGAAAGTCATTCTTGGGCTTAAAAAAATGCGAACGAACTAATTTATTCAGATCAGCCATCAGTTATTGGTTTTCCGTCAGCTATAAAAAAATCGTCTGTTAAAACTGGATCCGCATTTTAGGTATTCTGATTAAAGGTAAAATAGCAAACCAGGGTGCTGATGTTTCATTTTTTTATATAGTACAGAGGTGTTTCTCTTATAAAATAGATGGTTTCTGGCATCAAAAATCAGTTTTAGCACTGGCCGATTTTGCATATTCTGGTTAACTGTGTGGGTATAGGGAAGCTTTCCCTCAATAGTACCCATCATCAGGTACTTTATTCTCGAAGGATTAATATTGATTTCATTCGGCAATCTAATGATGTTTTTTTGACCGCGGAGCGGCCCGAAGGGCCGCTCCGCGGTCTATAGAGGTTACTGAACTTTTGTCCTCATATATATGTATGTATGTCTGGAAATGCTGGGAACGGGCGAATTCTCAACGGATTGGGACACACTTTTTTTTTCCTGAAAGGTAATGCAATTTTAGGAAGATCTGGAGGGGTGGAACCGGTTTCCGAGCATTTGAAACATTACTTATTTGGGTAGAAAGGCTTGAAAATTGCAATATACAGTTTTTGCGCTGTATCTCCTGTAATCTTGAGAATTGCACAGAAGACTTGAGTTTTTTTGTTCACAAGTCATATATAGCGATTCCAAATCTGTGCTTACTTTTGAAAATGGTTGAGAAACCACAGACTTACCTTCTTGAGTGACAAACTTTCACGCACGGCAATGGCATCAATAATCAGTAACAGCTGAACGGCTCAGAATTGCACAGAGGACTTGAGTTTTTTTGTTCACAAGTCATATATAGCGATTCCAAATCTGTGCTTACTTTCGAAAATGGTTGAGAAACCACAGACTTACCCTCTTGAGTGACAAACTTTCACGCATGGCAATGACATCAATAATAAGTAAGAGCTGAACGGCTCAGAATTGAACAGAAGACTTGAGTTTTTTTGTTCACAAGTCATATATAATGATTCCAAATCTGTGCTTACTTTTGAAAATGGGTGAGAAACCATAGACTTGCCCTTTGGAGTGGCGAAATTTCATGCATTCATATTGTAAGCTGGAAGGTGGTGTGCTCCGCGGTCACCTATTGCGCTTTGCGCCATATACTTGTTTATTACTGGTGCCAATCGGTCGATTACACTATTTCAAATATATCTGGCACCATCGGCAACCCAATTGTGGTTCTCTTTTCTCCATAAATTGAAATTTCCCCGAGTTAATACTCAAAGAAATACAATTACTGCTAGTGGAATCTGCTGCGTCATTTGCATTTTGTTTTTGGGTGCGCATGAAAAGAGAAACTGAACTACGCGCCAAAAACAAAATGCAACTGTCCAGGCAGCAGATCCCACTACTAGTAATTGTATTTATTTGACTTTTAACTCGGGGCAGTTTCAAGTTATGAGAAAAAACCACATTTGGCTTGCCGATGGTACCTGATACAAAGTTTGCTTCGAATGCCGATTTGGCGAAAAGTAAGCGAATGTCTCGTTTTGCAACGGTAAATTCGTCTACGTATCACTACAGGGGTCTAAGCGCGCAATTGAGGATCAGACAAGCACGTACGTATGCAAGGTCTAGTCCAGGCAAGCGAGAAGGCGGCGAGTGAAGTGTGCTGCTGACTGCTAACAGCCATTGCGCTATGCCGTCCGGGGGCTGTGCCACGGACCCAGAATCGCCGCCGCACACCCCCGATGAGTACTACGACTACGACAGAATGCCTCCAAAGTTAGAGCTTTCATGCTTTTCAGGCTGCAAAGGGCACATGAGTCCACATTTGCTGTTGAAGCGGTATTGGATGTTGATGAGTAAAAAAGGTATTGGAGGAAAAAACAGGCGCAAGTGAAGCCAGAGACAGCTGCCAGCGAAGTGCCGGAAGAATTCGCCACAGCTTCGCCGCTTCGCCAACTTCCAATTCACATTCAAGGCCACACCGTTTGGGCATCTAAGGTTCTGCATTCTACCAAATTGCTACTTTTGCGTGGACTCACAGCGCCAATTTGCCTCTGAAAAATAAGCGTTGCTTAGGACCTTTACTTGAATAATGGCTCAGCGTCAGTATTATAAAGTAAAAATGATTGATGCTTTGACCAAAACTGAAGCTGGTTGGAAAGGGAGGTACATTTAAAAGGTACCCAAAAAATTTTGGACATGCAAATTGTCTCCAATTGTGTGAAAGTTGACGAAAAGTTAGCAAGTAAATAATTTTGCTGTCTGAGTTCTCTCTGCTTTCTCATTTTAATAATTCGGCAAGCAATGCACGGTTGGGAGCAAGAATAACTTGAAAGGAGCTGCTGGCGATGCAGAGTCCGTTTTTCGAGAAGCTGCTGCTCAGCGAGGAATGGCGTCACTCTCAAGCCCTCACTGAAGGTGTCAGTGAAGATGATTTCAGGTTGAAATTATTTAAACCAGTTGCTTTTTCTTGGCTGTACAATCAGGAGGGGCAATATTTCGGGACCAAGAGGCATTTGACAAAAACATTCCTTTTGTTAAACAATACCAATATGGATGCATGAGCTTCATCGGCTGGCTCCTAGAACCCCCCCCCCCAAGACTTACACCCCCCCAAGATATACACCCTCCCCCAAGATATACACCCCCCCAAAGGGTATATATTGAAAAAAAATTTTTTAGCAAGTCTATACCGAGTTCGTCATGCTACTAGTTCGTCTTGCTACTACCAGGAGTAGTAATAAGGCGCAAGAACTAAAAGGCTCGTCCTTTCACTGTGGCAGTACCTACTAGTTAGTCCTTACCGAGTTGAGCACTTTAAAACATCAATGAACTCGGTAAGGACTTACTATGTTTAGGGACTAACTATGTTGTACGCGAGTCTTTTAGTTTTTGTGTTGGCTACGCCCTATATAGCGGTATAGACTAACTAGTAGCATGACGAACACGGTATAGACTAACTTTGTTTCAAAAAGTAGGTATTTAGTTGTTTAGAAAAAAATTCCTTGAGTTTAAACTTCGAGATATGTAAAGAGGAGTATGATAAGGCAATAAAAAATTTTTCAATATATATGCCTTGAGGGGGGGGTGTAATTCTTGGGGGGGTGTATATCTTGGGGGGGGGGTCTAGGAGCCAGCCGCTTCATCATATACGTTAAACAATGTCTCCCTGTTAGCAGATAGGCTGCCCTTGAACAGGCGGAAATGACACAGGCTGGAAACGTGGCTCTCGCTGCTTCGCTGGGTGAGTCCGCAGCCGATGAGGGCGCGGCCGACAGCGCCCTGGGGGCCCATCCATCACCGCAGCACCTTCTCCGACCTCCTTCGTCTCGCCGACAAGTACAACTTCGCCATCGTCCTCCAGGACTGCATCTCCATACTCGACAAGCTTACCAAAGTGCCTGCCCGCTCACAGGGGGCACACACGAGGAGGCCTGGACTTCTTTGCAGAAGTCTGAACGGAGAGTGAGCTATCAACGATTGAGCGGGGACGTGGAGTTTTTAAAGCGTGTCACGGTGGAACTGACGCTGGACGGCCTGATTGTGGCGGCGGAGTGTGGCGAGGTTCCTGAAGAGCCCAGCTTTCCCGTCCAAAAGACACTTCCCAAAGGGTTTGGCGGAGTTGGCTGAGCTGTTGCACGGCCGCCTGCGGGAGATTGGAGCCTCGGATGTTCTGGCCGCGGCCAAGGTCATGGCGGACAAACCAGCACGCCGCCTGCTCGAGGCAATTGCCTTTTTTCACTCATCTTAAAATATACATTTTTGTATCTTGTTCTTTTTGTGCAGTACAGGTAAACAAAGTCGCAGTTGGTTTTAGGCTGCGTACATAGTTGCCAAAAGAATGCACAATCGCAAGATATAGCTTTTTCAAATATCCCCTAGCCTTTTTCAAAGATAATGCAAACTTCAGGCATATACGAAGGCTCAAAACGACGATCAATACAAAAACACGAACTATCGACCTCGAAAAGCCGGTTTTGAAGAAGAATCGCAGCAAGAATCGCACCCTGCGCAACCGGAACAAGCTAATTCCCACCTCTACAAACTGAATCGATTTTCAATGCTTGCAATGCAACAAGGAGGCGTGCTCAACTTTGACCGACATTGACCGAGGACTGAAATAGATCTTCAAATTTAGCCATGCGGAACAGGATTAACCCCAGTATTATGATGCTTTGCTGCTCAGTTTTCGATGATAAGCAGATGTTCAGATGTTCAAAATAAACCCTGAGTGAATCATTAACTGTTCATGCCAATGTTAGGTGTACGGATGAAACGTTTCTCCCCGATCTCTTGCATTCCTAAAAAATGAAAATGACATCAATATAACCTGATATATGTTTTTTATTTGAGTGCGCGAATTTGCGTTCAGCTCTAAGGCTTCGCAAGCGAAGCAAATGCAGTTGCCACGATGCTTGTTTTTGACTAAGCCTTAGCCTTTAATCAAAATACTGCATAGTTTTATTTCAATGTCTTAGTTTTTCAAATCATTCCCACGGTTTTTGCCTAGGGCACGACAGCGCCCTAGGAATGAATTGTCGATCGAGTTTTTGGATGGTTGCATGTCACGAGTTTGAGCTTGAATTTTGGCTGTAACCATTGCTATCATGCAATGCAAAACAGCACAAAAATTTAATGTTGATTTCATTTGCCAATCTAGTTAGTTATCATTAGGACCTTCGATCGATTCCACTTTTTCAAATATTAAAAAAACGAAAAGATAAGGATGTAATATGCTTCGTTAGAATATTACTTGCTTGACTGAAACTTAGGGCTACGATATTCTGCCCGGGACCGGCTCCTTCCCACCCTCGCCGCGAAGAACTCTAAATGCGCGAAGCCCACGCTCTTCTCCCGCCTCCTCCTCCTGCATCCATCTCCTACCTCAACCTTTTCTTCATTTATGCTCAGTTTTCCTTGCCTCTTCCAATCCCTGCCCTATTGAAAGGCCAACTCATACGCCCCTCTCCTACCTCAATCCTTCATTTATGCTCCGTGTTTCTTACCTCTCCCAATCCCTACTCCCATGAAAGGCCAATTAAGCTAAGAAATGCGCCTATTGAGTACTCAAACGGCACAATGCCTGCACGCCGAGCCTCCAGTGCAGCTGGAGCTTTGGAGGAGCTGGGCGAGAAGCTGCGGGAGTGGGGCCTGGAGGAGGTGGACGGGGCCTTGGCCGACTCCGCCTGGGAGTCCGAGTTCACCTCCTTCGAGGCCGACTGGCAGGACAGCCCGCATACCTGGCCCGCCTTCTGCCAGGGACCGGAGGCCGCTGAGCGCATCCGAGAGGGTTCAACCACTTTTTTGCCCCTACCTCTCATCAATCATAGGCTAAACCCTTCTTCGGGGCCATCTGTAAACAGTTTTGTGAAGAAGAATATGCGACAAAACAGAAATCGATTGTCGATTTGTAGATTGCAGATTTGTCGTTTTTTCCCACTAACTTATGCACTAAACCCCGAACTGCAAAAGTATGATCGTCAAAATAGTTTCGGTAAAAGTATGATCGTCGATTGTCGGTTTTTTTGCACATCATTGCCTCTCTTGTATTAGTAGAGGCTTGTCTGCAGTGGTGACGATTAGTCGAGCCGTCCAGTCTGAGGAGGAGCTCTGGGAGTCCTTGAAGCGGTCGGTGGGACAGGAGGCTTTCAGCGCCCGACTTCTGGTGGCCGCCCTGTATGTGGCCATCGAGCTAGGTCTACGGCCCAAGGCCAGTGTTCAGGTGGCTTCCCCCAGCCTCTTAATCCATAAAAGGGAAGGAAAGAGGAGGCAGTGTGCAGGAGCAGTTGGCGGGCTGTGCTTCGGGCGAGCTCTACCTCAGCCTGCTCACCTGGCCGGGCTCATCGGAGCTCAAGCTGCTCCACTTCAACCTCCTTCCCGTTGGCCTACTTTTGCCCCTGAAGCCCCTGAACCTCTCAATCCGCTTCCAGCGAGCCATAGCCTGCCTGAGCCTGGCCGTGCAGCGCCTGAAGACAGCCGATCTGGGCAAGAAGAAAGGTCTCTCTACCCTCGCTCCATCGCTCCTAAGGGGTCAAAGAGCAACTGCAGGCAGCAAAGCTGGGAAGCAGCGTCAGACGGAGGCGGATGAGTCGCGGGAGCCGGAGGAGCTGGGCCGAGAGGAGCTGCTGGACTTCCAGGAGGCCCTGGATCGCCTACTGGCCGCCCACTACGACTTCCTGCAGTCCCCGCGCATCGCTCTCAACGGTTACCAATCATTACCCTCCTGAAGGCAGTTCTAGTATTAGTAATCCCATGGGGCAGGACAGGGGACTGCTATCACATTGCTGTCCCCTGTCCTGTCCCATGGGATTATCAATACTAGTACTGCCCTCTGGTTTTGACTAGATGGGTCAATTGAAGACAGCGAGGAATTTGGCAGGAGCCCGTGAGAGCATGTACTGCATCGCGACAGCCATCAACGCGGTGCTCGATTTGGACAGCGGGCGAGAGGCCCTTCGAGTGGCGCCGGCCCACTCCAAGGCCGTCTTCAACACACTTCATCTACACGCCAGAGTCTTCGCCCTCTTCCATCTACTCGCCGGTTCCTCCTCTGCTCTTTTGCATCATTATACTCGAAAACATCCATTCGTTGGCCAGACATGTTCATAAGTCAAAACTGAAATTCAATAACAGTTGGTCGAAAACTGAGAACCCAAAACAGAGAACCATTCGTTTGCCTGACTTGTTCAATTATTGTCCAAAACTTAAAATATCGGCAATAATAAGTCAAAACTGTAATTCAGCAATAGTTGTCCCAAAACCCAGAAGCTAAAAACCTAAAATCAATTTGCAGAGGCCCGTCACGACAAGGGCGCCTGGATCTGCCTGCAGAAGCTGAAGAGTCGCCTGCTGCTCTTCACCTTCGGCCTGTCCGGGGAGCGAGGCGCCGGGGCCAGTCTCCCCGCCGCCCTGGTTCGGAACAAGGACGCCGCCGAGGCCTGGGTCATCGCCCTCATCGAGGAGGCCTCCGAGGACCGCCAGCCACTCCTACGCTTCACCCTCCTCCGCCACATGCAGTTCCTCGCCCTCCAGTGCACCGACAAGGCCGACTATCGGTGCCCGCTTCCACCTTCGTTTTTCCCTTCAGGATTTTGCCGCAAAATGCCGGTTTTTAAATGTGTATCTGCGTCACTAACCTAACTCTATCTAAGCCTTAACCTAAGCCTAAGCCTTAAGCTAAGTATTACCCTAAATCTTAACCTAAGACCAACCACTAACCTAATCCTAAGTCACTATGTAGGTGTTTCGCGAAAAAGTTCTGGCATCCTGCTTTTCCACTTTAGTGCTTGAAATTGAAATCCATTCTGCCATCTGCTTTTTGGTAGATGATAGGTGTCTTGTAGAGGCAAGGCTGAAGAAACCATTCACTGCAAGCCTTGCCTCTACAAAACACCTATGCCTACCAACTAGCAGCTGTCAAAATGAATTCCAAAGCGAAACACTTTAGATCAAAACTTTAGAATAAATCCAAACACAACACACTTGTTGATGGAATTGATTGCTTGCAGACGCAGCATGTGCTCCACTCTCATCGCCTTCTATCGTCTGCTGAAGGAGGACGGCCGCCTGAGCTGGCTCCGCTGGTTCAAGACTCAGGCCACCGATCGGGACTCTGTATCCATATTCCCTTTTTCCCATTTTCAAAGCTTTCAACAAAAGGGAGGATTGCAGAATCGCAGCATTCTGGCCGAGCTAGCAGGAGCCTTCCTCAAAACAGCAATGGAACCAGGAGAGGAGGACCTCGCAGAGCACGGCCTACCAGATGCCATGCTCACCGTCATCATTCGGTGCCTTCTTTGTCCCCCATGGCTGGATTGATAGAGGAAGTGATCCAGGCTGACACTGGACAAGGCGAGCAGTGCAGCGGGGCGAGCTCTGTCCCTCCTGCCGACGGCTTTGAAAGCAGGCCGGCTGGCCGCCATCCTCCGCTCCCTCCCGCACCACTTCCTGCACCATCCCAGCCAGTCCGTGCCGGAGCTCAACGAGCCTAGCCGTTGGCAGCTTGGCCTTTCCAGCAAATTTCGGAGTTCTCAGAAAAGCTTATTTTTAAGAGAAGTTTTTTGAGAACTCCGACATTTTCAGTCATTGCAGCAAATTTTGGAGTTCCCACAAAACCTTATTTTCCAACACCTTTTTTGAGAACTCCGAAATTGTCAGTCCTTTCAGCAAGTTTTGAAGTTCTCTGAAAAGCTCATTTGTCACCAATCTTTTTTGAGAACTCCGAAATTTGCTGGGACTAAAATTTCTCGCTCCCATTCGAGCCACTAAGAGAGCTTCTTCTGCAGAAGATGAGGAGGCGGAGGCAGAGGAGGGTGGCGAGGAGGCGGCGAAGAAGGGCCGTCCGGGGCGTCTGGTCCCCTACGACCTGCAGGAGGACTTCGTGGCCGGCCTGGTAGACGACTGGGTGCTGCTGCGTCTGCTGGACGGCCACGGCCAGTCCGACTCCTCCAAACTGCGACAGGCCGTCCTCCTCGTCTACGAAGCCCTGGCCGAGACTGCACTTCGAGCTGATGCTTCTCAAAGTAATCTTCTGATTTTCTCTTCTCTGTTTTGGCTCTTTGTTGGACATTGTGAGAGCATAGGAGAGGCTCTAGAAACAAAGTTCCATTGGACAAATAGCAAAGAAGTTTTTGCTCTCTGTCCTATGGAACTTTGTTTCTAGAGCCTCTCCTATGCTCTCACAAAGTCCAACAAAGGCCTAAAACCTCAATTGCAGCCGTGGAGCACTGCCTGGAGAAGCTGAGCCTGCACGGGCGGGACGTGAGTGTGCTGGTCCGGAAGACGGCCTGCGAGTGCCTCAGTCGCCTTCTCAGTGGTTCAACCAACACCTCTCTCAGCCCTCCAGCCTCAACCAGCACCATTCCATCCCCAGGCTCCGACTGTCAGCTGGCGGGCGCGGAGAATCTGCAGGCTGCCTGGCTGGACACCGTCATGCCCTCCGTCATGGACAACGAAGGTTATGGGAGGGGAGAATATAAGGGTGACCTATGGAGGGGCAGCAAAGGGTATGAGGCGAGGGTATGAGGCAAAGGGTATCAGAAGACCTAGGGTGAGGTCATGGATGCACGAGCCTTTTAGCTATGGATTGTTGGAATAAGTGAAATCATGTCTCCATGGTGTGGTAGTAGATCCTCTGCTGAAGTGATCTGGGGAGAGTTTGCAGAGAGTGGATAAGTTTGCAGAGACTGGAGCTAAGAAGGGCCGCGATCTAGTCCTAGAAGTCCTGCTGCGTCCACTGCGAGGCGGTTCTGCGGCAGCACGCCGACTGGCCTGGAACCTCATCGCCCGCATTGAGGCCTCCAAGGACCACCAGCGATACCTCACCCGCTGTCTCAGGTTCATTTTCTGCCTAATGTCCGGCATAGCAGCATATTGGGGATGGGCACAGGAAAGCACAAGCGGAGGAGGAGGCCAAAGATAGGAAGGATCGGGTGCTCAGCCAGGAGACTGTCCTGGCCATCGAGCGGATGTCTGCTGATGAGGTGAGCCTTTTGAGGATTTGTAGAGCTGCTGGACTGGCCTAGTGGTCTAGGCGTTTGGATTTGCTCTATGGCTATGTCTTCGGCCTTGAAGGCGTAGTAAAGGTTGCGAATCCTAGACTAGAGACGCTCTCTGATGACCATGGCTGGCAAGCATCCACAGTCATGGACAGATACGGAGCGAACAGGAGCTAAGCCAACTAAAGTGAAAGATAAGTTTTTGCAGAACTACTCCTCTGGTGCCTGGATGCTGCTGAGCAACCTGTGCGAGCATTTCTCCGTCACCGGACGTAACGCCTGGTCGGAGGTGAAGTCCTTCCACTCCCGCGACACCGGCTACATTGCTCGCATCATCGGTTGGCCCCTTTCCATCATCCAGAAATGACCGAAAAATTGGGGCTTGATTGAAGCAACGAAGGCGAAGACCTACTCCCCTGAGCTGCGAGCTGAGCTGATGACAGGACTGGAGAAAAGCCTCCGCGCCTTCGACATACCGCCCATCAACCTGCCCATGTGCCTGGTCGCCTTCAAGCTCCTCTCCGAGCAGTGCCCCCCTTTCCCTCCTTCCAGTCCCCCTCGAAAAGCTATCCCTGCCATCCAGGATGGGTGAAGAAGGCGAGCGCCGCTTCAACGCCCTCAGCCGCGACCTGCTGGCGCAGTGCGAGTCCACGCTTCGAAGGCTCATGTACGGGGTCACAGGGCGTCGTCTGGAGGTTCCTCCTCGCCCCCTCCGCCTCTCCACCTCTTGAAAACCATAAACTGTCCCACCAGACGGGCATGACGGCGGCCTGGGTGAACGGGACGGAAGGTGGAAGCCAGTCCCAGTCCACCAGAGCCTCGCAAGGCCCGGCCTCCCAGAGCCTGGCCAGTCAGCCGCTGAGTCAAGGCAGCCAGCCGCCGATAGCTAGCCAGGGCTCCCTGCCAGCTTCTCAGGTTTGGACAGAGATCTAAGCTGCGGGGGATTCAAATATTGCTGATCCCAATGGACAGGCTTATTATTACGATCCTGTCCCCTGGGATCAGCAATATTTGAATCGCTTTCTGTCAGAAATCAAAGCCGGGGGCCATTCGAATATTGCTGATCGGCTAATATTGCTAATAGGGGGCTATTAGGTTGTGTTGGCAGTGGATCTCTAATCGACACAACCTAACAGCCCCAAATCCTGTCCCCTGGGATCAGCAATATTTGGATCGCTTTCTGGATACAAAATGAAGAGAATGGGCTGGCCTGAAGGAGACGCGAACGTCGGTGGGCTCAGTGTGGGAGATGACGGAGGAGACGCTCGGCCTGGGCCTCTTCCTCATCGGCGAGCTGGCCCAGCACAGCTCCCACCTCGTCACCCCCAAGATGCAGCTGCTCGTGGAGAGCGTCTTCGCCGCCGGTTCCTTCCTCCTCCACCACCACCTTCCAGCCCCATAGGGTCCCCACCCATCTTCCAGAGCACATCCGGAAGGAGCTCACCGTCCGCCCGCCCTCCAGACAGGAGGCAGAGCAGCGGGCAGAGTCCGCCCTGCTGTCCAAGGATGTAGGATCGCTGATCACTCCGGCCGTCCGCTGTCTGGCGGCCACGACGCTGGGCAAGATGTGCCTCATGGACGAGGCCTTGGCGAGGAAGGTCATGCCTCGCTTCATCACCGAGCTCGCCAACCTCGGCAACCATCACACGTATGCCTTTCTGGCCCTTTTCTCATTTCCTACCCTACAAGGGGGGCTTATTGGTCAAGCATAGTGAGCTTTCTTTGCTTTCGTCAAGCTTTTTGGTCAAGTCTTTTTGTATCAAGTATGGAGCAAAAGTTGTATTGTAAATAGTATAATAATTCAATCTTACTCCATGTTTTGGTACACCTGACTTTGGAAGGCCATTTATCAAACCGTTCTTAAACCTAGAAAGCCAATTTGTTTTACTGAACTTCATAAATGGCCTTTACAAAGTAAGGTGTACCAAAACGGCCTCCTCCCTATAGCCTCCCCTCCCTTAAAGAAAATAGGGATGAACAGGCTGCGCAACAACATCATGGTGGTGGTGCACGACATCTGCATCGTCTACACCAGCCTCATCGATCGCCACTCCGACGCCGTCTCTGTGGCCCTGCGCGATCCCTCCGTTTTCGTCCGCCAACAAACCCTTACTCTGCTCACGCGCCTGCTCAAGGAGAACTTCCTCAAGTTCAAGGTTCGACCCTCCCAGTCTAGCTTGCGATGAATAGGTTGAGACAATAAGAGGACTTGAGGGGATGGTGCTGTACCGTTTTCTGGGCGCCCTGTTGGATCCCAGCAAAGAGATCCAGCACATGGCCGACATATCCATCGTCAATGCTCTGCTGGTTCAGAATCCGGAGGTGCAGCTGCATTCCTATCTCTTCCGCCTTCCTCAGTTGGCAATTGGACTCTTTGCAGCTCATTCAAGGGCACTTCATGGAGTGCGTGTTCTACTTCAACGGCGTCAAGCCGCCGCGTATCAGTCTTACGGATGAGGGCGGTCTTAGCGAAAGTATCGGGAAACCTTGCCCTCTCAAAGGTCAGAGCATTCAACCTCCTCTTCCTCTACCCTCCATCAACTCCGCCTTCTCCAAACAGGGCCAACTCATCGGAAGGAGCGACTCAAGCTCTACCGCTTCATGCTCAAGCACTCCCTGGTGGAGGGCAAGTGGAAGGCATTCATCAAGTTCCCTCCTACCCCCCTTCCTTCCTCTCCAGTCAAACAAGAGAGCCGTCCTTGCCTAGACTAAACTCGGACATTCTGAAAGCGGTGGTGGAGGAGACTCTGAGTGTGGACAGTGGGGACGTTGCGGAACTGGTGGAGGACGCTCTGCTGATTCTCATGCTCCCCGAACTTCAGATCAACCTCAGCACCTCCAGCAAAGGTATTTTTCAACCACCTCTATGCCTCCTCTACATCCATAAATGCATTCTTTCAGATGACGATGAGGAAGGCGGAGGAGAAGCAGCCAAAAGCAAGAGTGCCAAGCAAGCTGCTCTCACCAAAGCCGTACTACTCCCCCTTTGTGCCAAAAGGCTAAAGCTGAGAGGGGCTGGGGTGTGCTGCAGGTGGTGGAGGTGGGTCTGATGCAGCAGATGGTGATGGTGCTCCCCACAGTGGTCCAGCTGAAGAGCCTCTACCAGGCCCGTCGCAGCCCCCTCCAGAAACTCGTCATGGACTACCTCCTCTTCCTCCTCCAGAACCACACGTCTCTCCCCAGACCCCCCACAGTGGGGAGAGCAAAGGCCTGACCTATTTGAGGAAGGAGGTGGAAGATTTCCTGGCCACCAACGGACGCCTCAAGGCAGAGATCGACTACCAGCTGGAGAGGCAGCGGAGAGCCGAGGAACGGGCCGCCGCCAAGGCCCAGAAACTGGCCGAGGCTCAGGCCAAGGCTGCTGCTGTTCAGTCGCCTGCTCGAAGTTTGCCTTTTGCCGATTTCAGGACACTTGGCTGGAGCACAGTTGGGTCGACACAAATGTCCTGGACCCAACCAGTGCTCGACCCAAGTGTCCGGAAGTTTTGCTGAGACATGGGTCTTGCGGGTCCACCTGGAGAGGAGACAGTTGAAGTTGCAGCGGGGGCGGTGGGGACGCCGGTGCGAGTGCTGTCGGTGGAAAGGAGCGGGAAGGCGCTGACCATCGCTGCAACGCCCAGCACCCCGCAGGCTGTGGCACAGGGACGCCGCAAGTCCTTCCAGCTCCTCCGCCAGGTCCAAGGTGCCATTTGCCATTAGCCAGCATTATACTGATTTTTCTTATGGGAATTTCCAACAGGTATTTCTGTAGGTAGAGCTGATTTAAATTCCCGTGAGAACAATCAGTGTCAAATACTCTCCGCCCTGTCGCAGTATTGCTCTATGGAAATGCCAGTGTTTTTCTCACGGGAATTTCAATCAGCCTGAAAGTATGGCTGATTGAAATTCCCGTGAGAGAAAAACAACCGTGCTCAGGTAGTTGATGAAATGGACTTAGACCGAAACAAGGTATTCTCGGCTGTTGCCAAGAGATGCGCGGCCTTGTCCACCTCGTTAAGCAATGAAATTAAGGAAACAAACTTATAGGTCTAGTTTTGGTTTCTGAGGCATTAAATACGAATTAATTAATAATTAATTAAAGGAAATGCAATTTTTCGAAAAATTTTCGAATTTCAAGGTCATAAAATTTCAAGTTTTGGACCATAAATCAAGAACCACTGAAAATGACGCCGATCGCAAAAAAACGCCTCGAGCCACCACCCAGGCGGACCTTCATGCAAAATTTCAGCCAATTTCGTTGAAAAACCGGGGAGTACTGGCCGCGAACGGACAAGTATATATATATATATGCGGAATTCGGACGAAAAATGGGGTAACTGCTTAAGCGGGCCTTGGCCGCCCGCCGCTTCGGGCAGGGCGCCAGAGCTCCTCCGGCCTCCGGGCACGGGTGCTACGGCCCCTACGCTTCACCTAGCATGCTTCGCATGCTAGGCTATGCTCCGGGGCCTCCGCACCCATGCCCTCCGGCCTCCGGAGCTCTGACTGCCCTGCCCTCCGCGGCAGGCGGCCTTCGGCCGCGCAAAAAGCTGTGCTGCAGAGAAAGAGGCGGAGAAAGCAAAGCAGTCGACGGCTGGCGACGATGCAGCAGCAGCTCTGGCAGGACCAGAGGAGGCTGGCGGCGAACCGGATGATGTGGGCGTAAGCAAAGCTCTCTACCATCTTTCCTCTTCCTCACCAAACCTCCTTTGATCGCCTCAGGCGGAGGAGCTGGCCGATGCTCAAGCCCTCACACCGCAGGCCCGACGTACTCTTGGAATCCGCCTGCCTCACAATCCTTCCGTTGCCGATGAGAAGGTTAGCCAGAGAAATAGCCCATTTAATTTTATGTTGCATTTTTATTTTATTTCTTCATTTCTAAACAGTCCCAAAGGGTTATTTATTTATTCTCACGGGAATTACAGCTTCTATGCTGAAAAAAGAAGCTGTAATTCCGTTGAGAATAAATCACTGCCATCTCGGATGCAAATAAAATAGCATGAGTGCAGGAGAACGAGGTTCGGGATGCAGAGTTGGTGGCGGCCATCGAGAAGGTGGCCCTGTTGCCAGCGGAGGAGGAGGCTGCACCTACGGCCTCGGAGTCGGGTATGGGACCAGGATTGAGGCTGGAGATGGAGTGAAATGATTTGGGGTTTGAGAGGAGAGCATGCTGCCCGGTGGGCGGATGATCTCCACGCCCAACCGGACCCTGGCCACCAACGAGGTCACCTTCCAGCTCCCCGGCTCCCCCATCACCCACCACCAGCAACCGCTCACCCTTCAACAGCCGCCCATCAAAAGTTGGCCCTTTTTGGTTCTTTCTTTCAAAACTATCAAAAGACGAGGAAGCTCAGAAATGAAAGTTGAGACTTGAGTGGCCTTAAAAGTCAGATGTTGGTGGAAACATTGGATTTTAACGTTTTTCAATTTCTAAAGAATTTTATTAGTGTATTCTTTTTGTTATTACGTCACCTCAAGTGATGTCGCCTTGATAATAGACTTTAAAAATTTAACTAAATATTGATAGAGAGTGAAATGGGATCCTGAAATCGATGAAAATAGCTCAAGAAGAGGAAAATTGACAGAAGCTCGAGTCTTGCAACGGAAGAAGAAATCGACTGTGGCAGCCATGGAGCAATTGCCGGAAGAAATGGACGACTGATGCTGCTCAGGACACTATTTCATCGCCAATTGACCTCGGCGCTTCATTTGTTTTTGCGCCATTCATCTGTTTTTGTGATCGCAGGACACTTACTGGTTTTTTTGCAGTTCTCTTGGCGTTTGTGGGTCCACATGTATTGGTTGTCAAAGGTTTACTGCGTAGGGCGTTTTCTCCAGATTCCAGGAGAGCTTAGCTACTTCACGTGTTTTTGCGCCATTGCTGGCTTTTTGTGTTGCTTTGGCGCTTCGCTGGACACCGTTTTTCGTCTCAGACCGTTTTTCAGCAAAGAGCATGAAAAGCGTCATGGAACTGCACACGAAAACAGAATGCAGTTGCCCCACAAGCAAATTACTTTTGTACTAGGGATATTTCCTTGACTTTAGACGTGGCGAAGAGAAAATCAAACACTAAATCGGAGAATCACCATTTCAGTAATATGCTGATTAATCCTAAGCTATCCCATCATCTTTTTGCTTCACGTGCTTCCAATAATGTTTTACTCTTTTGAATTACCACTATCACGTTTAAGGTCGATAAATTAGCCTCGAATTGTTTTCACTTAACTTAATGCAATAATCAGACAGCCGTCGGCTTCTGCGTCGGACTTCAGGACAAAATCGCGACTGCCACAACACCTGCATGCGCGGCCCGTACAGCGGCACCGATTGGATAGAAATTGGTATTCGACATTCGGACCTGAAAATGTTTTTAGAATTGCATTTTAAGAAGCAAAATATGAAAAAAAGCATGTTCAGACAGTCACAGACGGATGCCGTGGCCGGTGCAGCGGCGAGAACGAGAAGCAGCAGCAGACAGCAGAACTGAGCCTTCATTTTCTTCCTTTCTTCCTCTATTAAACGACTAAACGAAACGATTAAACGACTACTCTGGCTGAACGACTGAGCGAAGGATGAAATTTGGGACCTCTTTAGGCAGTCCGAATATTTTCTCATCATTTGGCCATATGCTTATGAAACCTGATCTTCTCAGCCTGGGAACAGTGTTTCTGATTTCGGGAATCCTTAGAGAATAAATAAGAATGAAAATATGGAATGTCCAAAATTACGGAATAAATAAGAATGAAAATAAACGCTCCTCAAAATTAGAGTTGAAGGCTGACTCCTAGAACCCCCCCCCCTAGACTTACACCCCCCCCCCCCAATGGGGTTACACCCCCCCCCCCCCCAATGAATTACACCCCTCCCCCAAGAATTACACCCACCCCCCAAGACTTACACCCCCCCCCCCCCAAGGGGACTATATTGAAAAAATTTTTATTAGCTTAAAATGCTTCTCTTTACATATCTCGAAATTTAAACTCAAGGAATTTTTTTCTAAACAACTAAATACCTACTTTTTTACTGAGTCTATACCGAATTAGTCCATACCGTGTTCGTCATGCTACTAGTTAGTCTATACCGCAATATAGGGCGTAGCTAACACAAAAACTAAAAGGCTCGTCCTTTCACTGTGGCAGTACCTACTAGTTAGTCTATACCGAGTTCATTGATGTTTTAAAGTGCTCAACTCGGTAAGGACTAACTAGTAGGTACTGCCACAGTGAAAGGACGAGCCTTTTAGTTTTTGTGTTGGCTACGCCCTATATAGCGGTATAGACTAACTAGTAGCATGACGAACACGGTATAGACTAACTATGTTTGTAAAAAAAAGTAGGTATTTAATCGTCTACATGAAAATTCCGTGAGTTTAAACTTCGAGATATGTAAAGAGAAGTATGTTAAGGCAATAAAAAAATTTTCAATATATATGCCTTGGGGGGGGTGTAATTCTTGGGGGAGGGGTGTATTTCTTGGGGGGGTGTAAGTTTGGGGGGGGTGTAAGTCTTGGGGGGGGGGGGGTTCTAGGAGTCAGCCGAGTTGAAAATGAGAATAAATATATATTTTATAAAGTTAAAAAATATGGCTTAAAAATATAGCATAGAATAAGAATAAAATATGTGATTTTTATGAAATAGAAATAAGGTGTATTTTATTATTTCATATTCCCTATGCCGTATTCTTATTTTTTAATGTTACTTTCAATTCTATAAGCCTTAAAAAATAAGTGGTCTTTGTTGAGTCAGATTACGGTTGTGAAAAACACTCGCAAAATTGGCTTTCCCCACCTGCGATTGGCCATCTACACTGCTCCCATTCAAATGTCGGCTAAGATGCAAAAACGCAACTGCCACAGTACTCCACCAGCCTGCTCTACCAGCATTCAGCCTTCTCCATCTAGATTTGGTCTTCTGTCCTCATCGATCAGGCTTCTCTACCAGCTGTCAGACTTATCCAACTGCACCGGGCCTTCTGTCCACAGCTCCTCTGAATTCTCCACAAAATTCCCTTTCTAATGGCGTTGGAATCATGTAAAAAGCTTTACTAGAACTCGAGTTATGACCTTTTGTTGATTCCTGTGGGCCAGGGACAATTTTGATCTGCCCCAACATAATGTCGGGTCGACATTATGTCGGGTCTCGGGTCGACATATTGTCGGGTCGACATAATGTCGACCCGACATAATGTCGGGGCGGATCAAAATTGACCCAGGCCCACAGGAATCAACAAAAAGTCATAACTCGAGTTCTAGTAAAGCTTTTTGCATGATTCCAACGCCATTCGAAAGGGAATTTTGTGGGGAATTTAGAGGAAATGAGGACATCGATCAGCCTTCTCCACCAGATTTTCCACTAGCAGTTAGCCTTCTCCACCTGTACTTGGCCTTCTGTCATCATCGATCAGCCTGCTCTACCAGCATTCAGCCTTCTCCATCTGTACTTGGTCTTCTGTCCTCCTCGATCAGCCTGCTCTACAAGCATTCATCCTTCTTCATCTGGACTTGGTCTTCTGTCCTCCTCGATAAGCCTTCTCTACCAGCTGTCAGACTTCTCAACTTACACTGGCCTTCTGCCCTCATCGATCAGCCTTCTCTACCAGCATTCAGCCTTCTCCACCTACACTTGGCCTTTTGCCCTCATCGATCAGCCTTCTCTACCAGCATTCAGCCTTCTCCAACTGTACTTGGCCTTCTCTCCTCATCGATCAGCCTTATCTACCAGCTGTCAGTCTTCTCAACTTACACTGGCCTTATGCCCTCATCGATCAGCCTTCTCTACCAGCTGTCAGACTTCTCCATCTGTACTTGGTCTTATGTCCTCATCGATCAGCTTGCTCTACCAGCATTCAGCCTTCTCCATCTGGATTTGGTCTTATGTCCTCATCGATCAGCCCAATCTACCAGCTGTCAGACTTCTCCACCTGTACTTGGCCTTCTGTCCTCATCGATCAGCCTTATCTACCAACATTCAGCCTTCTTCACCTGTACTTGGTCTTATGTCCTCATCGATCAGCTTGCTCTACCAGCATTCAGCCTTCTCCATCTGGATTTGGTCTTCTGTCCTCATCGATCAGCCTTCTCTACCAGCTGTCAGACTTCTCCACTTACACTTCATCTTCTGCCCTCATCGATCAGCCCAATCTACCAGCTGTCAGACTTCTCCACCTGTACTTGGTCTTGTGTCCTCATCGATCAGCCTGCTCTACCAGCATTCAGCATTCTCCACCTACACTTGGCCTTCTGCCCTCATCGATCAGCCTTCTCTACCAGCATTCGGCCTTCTCCACCAGTACTTGGCCTTCTGTCCTCATCGATCAGCCAGCTCTACCAGCATTCAGCCTTCTCCATCTAGATTTGGTCTTCTGTCCTCATCGATCAGGCTTCTCTACCAGCTGTCAGACTTATCCAACTGCACCGGGCCTTCTGTCCACAGCTCCTCTGAATTCTCCACAAAATTCCCTTTCTAATGGCGTTGGAATCATGTAAAAAGCTTTACTAGAACTCGAGTTATGACCTTTTGTTGATTCCTCTAGGCCTGGGACAATTTTGATCCGCCCTGACATTATGTCGGGTCGACATAATGTCGGGTCGACATAATGTCGGGTCGACATAATGTCGGGTCGACATAATGTCGGGGCGGATCAAAATTGACCCAGGCCCACAGGAATCAACAAAAAGTCATAACTCGAGTTCTAGTAAAGCTTTTTGCATGATTCCAACGCCATTCGAAAGGGAATTTTGTGGGGAATTTAGAGGAAATGAGGACATCGATCAGCCTTCTCCACCAGATTTTCCACTAGCAGTTAGCCTTCTCCACCTGTACTTGGCCTTCTGTCATCATCGATCAGCCTGCTCTACCAGCATTCAGCCTTCTCCATCTGTACTTGGTTTTCTGTCCTCATCGATCAGCCTGCTCTACAAGCATTCATCCTTCTTCATCTGGACTTGGTCTTCTGTCCTCCTCGATCAGCCTTCTCTACCAGCTGTCAGACTTCTCAACTTACACTGGCCTTCTGCCCTCATCGATCAGCCTTCTCTACCAGCATTCAGCCTTCTCCACCTACACTTGGCCTTTTGCCCTCATCGATCAGCCTTCTCTACCAGCATTCAGCCTTCTCCAACTGTACTTGGCCTTCTCTCCTCATCGATCAGCCTTATCTACCAGCTGTCAGACTTCTCAACTTACACTGGCCTTCTGCCCTCATCGATCAGCCTTCTCTACCAGCTGTCAGACTTCTCAACTTACACTGGCCTTCTGCCCTCATCGATCAGCCTTCTCTACCAGCATTCAGCCTTCTCCACCTACACTTGGCCTTTTGCCCTCATCGATCAGCCTTCTCTACCAGCATTCAGCCTTCTCCAACTGTACTTGGCCTTTTGTCCTCATCGATCAGCCTTATCTACCAGCTGTCAGTCTTCTCAACTTACACTGGCCTTATGCCCTCATCGATCAGCCTTCTCTACCAGCAGTCAGACTTCTCCATCTGTACTTGGTCTTATGTCCTCATCGAGCAGCTTGCTCTACCAGCATTCAGCCTTCTCCATCTGGATTTGGTCTTCTGTCCTCATCGATCAGCCTTCTCTACCAGCTGTCAGCCTTCTCCACTTACACTTCATCTTCTGCCCTCATCGATCAGCCCAATCTACCAGCTTTCAGCCTTCTCCACCTGTACTTGGCCTTCTGTCCTCATCGATCAGCCTTATCTACCAGCATTCAGCCTTCTTCACCTGTACTTGGTCTTGTGTCCTCATCGATCAGCCTGCTCTACCAGCATTCAGCATTCTCCACCTACACTTGGCCTTCTGCCCTCATCGATCAGCCTTCTCTACCAGCATTCGGCCTTCTCCACCAGTACTTGGCCTTCTGTCCTCATCGATCAGCCTGCTCTACCAGCATTCAGCCTTCTCCATCTAGATTTGGTCTTCTGTCCTCATCGATCAGGCTTCTCTACCAGCTGTCAGACTTATCCAACTGCACCGGGCCTTCTGTCCACAGCTCCTCTGAATTCTCCACAAAATTCCCTTTCTAATGGCGTTGGAATCATGTAAAAAGCTTTACTAGAACTCGAGTTATGACCTTTTGTTGATTCCTGTGGGCCTGGGTCAATTTTGATCCGCCCCGACATAATGTCGGGTCGACATTATGTCGACCCGACATTATGTCGACCCGACATAATGTCGACCCGACATTATGTCGGGGCGGATCAAAATTGACCCAGGCCCACAGGAATCAACAAAAAGTCATAACTCGAGTTCTAGTAAAGCTTTTTGCATGATTCCAACGCCATTCGAAAGGGAATTTTGTGGGGAATTTAGAGGAAATGAGGACATCGATCAGCCTTCTCCACCAGATTTTCCACTAGCAGTTAGCCTTCTCCACCTGTACTTGGCCTTCTGTCATCATCGATCAGCCTGCTCTACCAGCATTCAGCCTTCTCCATCTGTACTTGGTTTTCTGTCCTCATCGATCAGCCTGCTCTACAAGCATTCATCCTTCTTCACCTGTACTTGGTCTTGTGTCCTCATCGATCAGCCTGCTCTACCAGCATTCAGCATTCTCCACCTACACTTGGCCTTCTGCCCTCATCGATCAGCCTTCTCTACCAGCATTCAGCCTTCTCCAACTGTACTTGGCCTTCTCTCCTCATCGATCAGCCTTATCTACCAGCTGTCAGACTTCTCAACTTACACTGGCCTTCTGCCCTCATCGATCAGCCTTCTCTACCAGCATTCAGCCTTCTCCACCTACACTTGGCCTTTTGCCCTCATCGATCAGCCTTCTCTACCAGCATTCAGCTTTCTCCAACTGTACTTGGCCTTCTCTCCTCATCGATCAGCCTTATCTACCAGCTGTCAGACTTCTCAACTTACACTGGCCTTCTGCCCTCATCGATCAGCCTGCTCTACCAGCATTCGGCCTTCTCCACCAGTACTTGGCCTTCTGTCCTCATCGATCAGCCTGCTCTACCAGCATTCAGCCTTCTCCATCTAGATTTGGTCTTCTGTCCTCATCGATCAGGCTTCTCTACCAGCTGTCAGACTTATCCAACTTACACTGGCCTTATGCCCTCATCGATCAGCCTTCTCTACCAGCTGTCAGACTTCTCCATCTGTACTTGGTCTTATGTCCTCATCGAGCAGCTTGCTCTACCAGCATTCAGCCTTCTCCATCTGGATTTGGTCTTCTGTCCTCATCGATCAGCCTTCTCTACCAGCTGTCAGCCTTCTCCACTTACACTTCATCTTCTGCCCTCATCGATCAGCCCAATCTACCAGCTTTCAGCCTTCTCCACCTGTACTTGGCCTTCTGTCCTCATCGATCAGCCTTATCTACCAGCATTCAGCCTTCTTCACCTGTACTTGGTCTTGTGTCCTCATCGATCAGCCTGCTCTACCAGCATTCAGCATTCTCCACCTACACTTGGCCTTCTGCCCTCATCGATCAGCCTTCTCTACCAGCATTCGGCCTTCTCCACCAGTACTTGGCCTTCTGTCCTCATCGATCAGCCTGCTCTACCAGCATTCAGCCTTCTCCATCTAGATTTGGTCTTCTGTCCTCATCGATCAGGCTTCTCTACCAGCTGTCAGACTTATCCAACTGCACCGGGCCTTCTGTCCACAGCTCCTCTGAATTCTCCACAAAATTCCCTTTCTAATGGCATTGGAATCATGTAAAAAGCTTTACTAGAACTCGAGTTATGACCTTTTGTTGATTCCTCTGGGCCTGGGACAATTTTGATCCACCCCGACACTATGTCGGGTCGACATTATGTCGGGTCGACATAATGCCCCCCCGACATTATGTCGGGGCGGATCAAAATTGACCCAGGCCCACAGGAATCAACAAAAAGTCATAACTCGAGTTCTAGTAAAGCTTTTTGCATGATTCCAACGCCATTCGAAAGGGAATTTTGTGGGGAATTTAGAGGAAATGAGGACATCGATCAGCCTTCTCCACCAGATTTTCCACTAGCAGTTAGCCTTCTCCACCTGTACTTGGCCTTCTGTCATCATCGATCAGCCTGCTCTACCAGCATTCAGCCTTCTCCATCTGTACTTGGTTTTCTGTCCTCATCGATCAGCCTGCTCTACAAGCATTCATCCTTCTTCATCTGGACTTGGTCTTCTGTCCTCCTCGATCAGCCTTCTCTACCAGCTGTCAGACTTCTCAACTTACACTGGCCTTCTGCCCTCATCGATCAGCCTTCTCTACCAGCATTCAGCCTTCTCCACCTACACTTGGCCTTTTGCCCTCATCGATCAGCCTTCTCTACCAGCATTCAGCCTTCTCCATCTGTACTTGGTTTTCTGTCCTCATCGATCAGCCTGCTCTACAAGCATTCATCCTTCTTCATCTGGACTTGGTCTTCTGTCCTCCTCGATCAGCCTTCTCTACCAGCTGTCAGACTTCTGAACTTACACTGGCCTTATTCCCTCATCGATCAGCCTTCTCTTCCAGCATTCAGCCTTCTCCATCTACACTTGGCCTTTTGCCCTCATCGATCAGCCTTCTCTACCAGCATTCAGCCTTCTCCAACTGTACTTGGCCTTCTGTCCTCATCGATCAGCCTTATCTACCAGCTGTCAGTCTTCTCAACTTACACTGGCCTTATGCCCTCATCGATCAGCCTTCTCTACCAGCTGCCAGACTTCTCCATATGTACTTGGTCTTATGTCCTCATCGATCAGCTTGCTCTACCAGCATTCAGCCTTCTCCATATGTACTTGGTCTTATGTCCTCATCGATCAGCTTGCTCTACCAGCATTCAGCCTTCTCCACCTGAACTTGGCCTTCTGTCCTCATCGATCAGCCTTATCTACCAGCATTCAGCCTTCTTCACCTGTACTTGGTCTTGTGTCCTCATCGATCAGCCTGCTCTACCAGCATTCAGCATTCTCCACCTACACTTGGCCTTCTGCCCTCATCGATCAGCCTTCTCTACCAGCATTCGGCCTTCTCCACCAGTACTTGGCCTTCTGTCCTCATCGATCAGCCTGCTCTACCAGCATTCAGCCTTCTCCATCTAGATTTGGTCCTCTGTCCTCATCGATCAGGCTTCTCTACCAGCTGTCAGACTTATCCAACTGCACCGGGCCTTCTGTCCACAGCTCCTCTGAATTCTCCACAAAATTCCCTTTCTAATGGCGTTGGAATCATGTAAAAAGCTTTACTAGAACTCGAGTTATGACCTTTTGTTGATTCCTGTGGGCCTGGGACAATTTTGATCCGCCCCCGACATTATGTCGGGTCGACATAATGTCGGGGCGGATCAAAATTGTCCCAGGCCCACAGGAATCAACAAAAAGTCATAACTCGAGTTCTAGTAAAGCTTTTTGCATGATTCCAACGCCATTCGAATGGGAATTTTGTGGGGAATTTAGAGGAAATGAGGACATCGATCAGCCTTCTCCACCAGATTTTCCACTAGCAGTTAGCCTTCGCCACCTGTACTTGGTCTTGTGTCCTCATCGATCAGCCTGCTCTACCAGCATTCAGCATTCTCCACCTACACTTGGCCTTCTGCCCTCATCGATCAGCCTTCTCTACCAGCATTCGGCCTTCTCCACCAGTACTTGGCCTTCTGTCCTCATCGATCAGCCTGCTCTACCAGCATTCAGCCTTCTCCATCTAGATTTGGTCTTCTGTCCTCATCGATCAGGCTTCTCTACCAGCTGTCAGACTTATCCAACTGCACCGGGCCTTCTGTCCACAGCTCCTCTAAATTCTTCACAAAATTCCGGCATGCGAGACCCGGGCAAGAAGGAGAGAATCACCGCTGCTCCCTTCTTCGGCTGGGCGGAGGTCAGTGAACCTCTTTTTTCAATCACCTCCCTTTACCAATTGCCTTTCTGGTATGGGGAGTGGAAAAAGGAGCACTTCTAAAGGGCTAGGCGAGAATCCGAATATACCATTCGATTCGTCGCAAAAAACTGGCTACTAGGTGGCATTTAGAGACATCAATTCTCTAAACTCACGCCTCTGGTTTCATTCTCCCCCAGCCTAACCCTTCAAACCAGTGAAGTTCAGGCCAGAATTGAAGAAAATTTGATTTCCTTAATTCAACAAACCAAGGCCTCCATGAGATTTGGCATGAAATTCTGTCCCAAAATTGTGGAATAGAACACTTCAATAAGTTGAATTCTCAGTGCAGTCTACTTCGGAGTGTGAAATTGGGATTTTGGTGAAGAAAAATGCCGAACTTAGTTTTCGGTAGTTTCCTTTCACTCCCCTTCAACTCTAAGCGCCAATCTGAGCACACCGCTAGATTCGGCAGAAAATTCTGCACAAGGCCACCAATTTGCAGCCTTTGAGAGGCTGAATTGATTGAGGAATCATAATTCGTTTGAATTCATTGGGAGATTTGCGCCTTGGAGAGGGGCGAACATTGACTGAGCAGGCTACTCACCTTTCCGATGTTTCTCCGAAAACATAACACCCCCCCTTCTAATGTCGGGTCGACATAATGTCGTCCCGACATAATGTCGGGTCGAATCAATATTGACCCAGGT